>PVHX01006011.1:0-105479 GCA_004024805.1 Geosciurus inauris
CCACCACCAAATATGTTTAAATGGAAGAATAGTCTTTACCTAAACCCCCTATCCTTGTCTTCCCCGTCCTGGGCCACAGCACCATCCTCCACCCCACACCTGGGCATCCATAACCTGTTCCTTCTCCTTCTCCACTCATCACCCCCTGTGTCATCTCACCTGCTTCATATTTCTCAGTCCTCCTTATTTTTCCATCTCTGCAGATCTTGCTGTGGTCTAAACATGCCATTCCTCACCCAGATGGATTACTTCACCTTTCTAATCCATTCTCCACAAAGCAGCCTTCTACAATCTTTTTTAAACTCTTTCCTCCTTAGAGGAAAACACTTTCCTCCTTAGAACTTATCAATCTTCACCTGGGTTCTGAGGATAAACCCAGCCCACCGTGTGTGCACATGCTCACTGCTTCAATAAAACATGGGCTTTTCTCTGTTCTTGGATAATGTCTCCTGTTTCTCTGCCTCAAGGCCTTTGTTCACATGACCAGCTGCAGTTCCCCACCTTTGCCTGGCCCACTCACCTTGATCTCATCTCAAGCTGTTTCCCAAAGATTTCTTGCTGTGCCTTCAGACCAGGTCAGCACCTACCAATTCTTGAGCTCAGGGAAGCTGCTTCTTTAAGACATATTTTGTGACTGCATGAAAGGGCTATCTTTTAGATTTTGTGTTGAGACAATGCCATATGGTCTCTTGATTTTAAATTCCACATAAATACTAATACTTCCCAAGTTCTTCTCTCCAGGCTTAACCTCTCCTCTGGGCTCTCAACTTGAACATCTGACTGCCCACCTGAAAGCTTCTCTGGGATGTCCAGTAGGCACCTCCAAGGGAGCATGTCTAAAACCCAAATTCCTGCTCTACACCTCCCTCTAGAATTGCTCCTCCTACAACTGCCCCCTGGAATAATGTCCCCTGCTTCTCTCTGCTCAAGGCCAGGATGAGATTGGGGACATAAGCTTGACTTCCTATACTGATATATATTCAGTTCTCACTTATTTACTCTACCTTCAAACTATATCCCAAATCCCAGTGGCATTCTGAGCACATTTGATACCCTGAGATGATATTTTTTTTCCAAAATCTCCTTGGCTATGAACTGAATGTCTGTGCCCCTCTACCACCATAAATTCATATGTTGAAGCCCCAAGGCCCAGTGTGATAGTACTTGGAGGTGAGTCCTTTGGATAGGGGCATAAGAGTAGAGCCCCCACAATGGGCTCAGTGCTGACCTTGCTCACTTCCTTCATGAACCCAGGAACGACTGTGTGAGGACATAACATGGAAGAGGATTGTATTTGACCAATTTTTGTCACTACAACAAAATACTTGAGATGCCTAATGTTGTAAAGGAATGAGGTTTATTTAGCTCACAGTTCTGGAGTCTCAAGGGCATGGTTCCTGCACTGGCTCAGTTCTGTGAGGGTCCTTTCAGCCTCATCATGCCATGGCAGATGGAAATGACTAATGGCAATGGCTGATGGCAATGGCAGGAGCACATGAGGAAGTAAGTGACTGAATCTGATACAGGAAGCCAGAGAGACTGGGACTAGGCTCAGGTCTTCCTAACAACCCTGTCTCAAGAACTACCAAGGGTTGCATGAGAACTACCATAATCAATCCCTGCTCTTGGGTCCTCAATGACCCAAAGACCTCCCCCTAAGCCCACTCTGACAGAGTCCATCACATCCCAACAGCACCACTCTGGGAACCAAGCTTCCCACACATGGATCCTTGAAGTCCATACTCAAACCTAATCCAACCACAAACCACATTCAAACCATAGCAAGGACCTTCACCAACGCCCTGAGACACTGGCACTCTGATCTCAGAACTCCAACCTCTAGACCTCTAGAAATAAATGTTGTTTAAGCTGTCCAGTCCATAGTAAATTGCTAGAGCAACCAGTACAAGCTAAAACACCCCTCTCCTATATGATGAAATCATTATTTTCAGTAATAGTCATTCCTACAGATTGGATCCGAAGTGTCTCCCCAAAGCCCATGCATTGAAGGCTTGGTTGTCAGCCTGTGATGTTATCGGGAGATGGTTGAACCTTTGGGAAGTAGAGTAGGAGGAAGTGAGGTCACTGTGGGGTTTGCCTTGAAAGGAGACATTGGTACCCTGCCTCCTATTCTCTCTCTTTGCTTCCTAGCTGCCATGATGTATTTCTGCGGCTACATGTTCATATCGGTGCTGCCACAAGTCCAAAGCAACAGGGCGGAGCAATCATGGACTGAAACCTCTGAAACCATAAGCCAAAATAAATTTTTCCTCCTTATTGATTATCTCCAAGTATTTATTACAGTAACAGAAAGCAGATTGATACAGTTATAAACTAAAACAAACAATACTGTCCAGAAAAGAAATGCAAAGCAAAATTTTTCTTAAATTGAACTTTGTACAGATCATCATGCCAAGAAAAAAATGAGTGAATTTTAATAAACCAGAATTGGCCACAAGAGGTATAATTTTGGCCACTGCTAAAAGATATTACTGATATAACACTGGATTTCTTGAAGAATTCTTTAGTTTTAAGACAATCAATTGATTATAAAAGGCTAAATTTCAATTATGAAGATGTTATTTTAAGTCAGTAATATTTCACGTATGAACTGAAACAGATACTTGTCAAACAAAAATGAATCTTGAGCCGGGCGTGGTGTCACACACCTGTAATCCCAGCACTTAGGGAGGCTGAGACAGGAGAATCGCAAGTTCAAAGCCAGCCTCAGCAATGGTGAGGCACTAAGCAACTCAATGAGACCCTGTCTCTACATAAAACACAAAATAGGGCTGGGGATGTGGCTCAGTGGTCAGGTACCCCTGAGTTCAATCACTGGTACCAAAAAAAAAATCTTGAAGTTTATACTCTTTCACTGCTTTAAAGTACAAAAAAAACACCCCAAGTGGTCACATCGACAAAGTTAAAATGATCTTCATTCTGTTTTCTTGTCTTTATAATTGCCATGCTGACAATGTTTAATCAAACTTCCTACTTATTCACAGGTCTTGGAGACCTGACCTGCACCCAGGTGGCTGGTGTAATTCTGAAGCCCAGGCATCTCCATGTGACCCAGTCCCTGTGTGGGGCCACCTGTGCAGATGCAAGTTCTCTGAATTAATGTACATGTGGAACATAAGTTTGATTAAAGAAAAAGTAGGAAAAAGGCTCTAACTTCAGGTTTATAGAAAACTCCACAGAGACTGTGGTAATTTCTAGAAATTAGATAAGCAATTATTTTGGGGGGAGAAGTATTTCATCAATGATAACATTAAGAATTGCCTTTACAAATGGATGGAATTGGAAAGCATTATGCTAAGTGAAGTAAGCCAATCCCAAAAAACCAAATGCCAAATGGTCTCTCTGATTAGTAGATGCTGATGAATAAGGGAGGTGGGAATGGGAAACATAAGAGAAATAGAGGAACACTGGACGCGACATGGGGGAGGTGGGGGGCAGGAAAGGGGAATGGGTATAGTAAAGATGGTTGATTGAGATCGTCATCACTACCCTTGGTACATGTATGAAAACACAATTGATGTAACTTTATCTGGTTTGCAACCAGAGAAATGGAAAAACTGAGCTCTTATATGTGCTATGACTTGAAATGCAATTAAATAAACTAATAAAAAAAAGAATTGCCTTTACATGGCAATATTATGAAGTAATCAACTCTTCATCAGGGTTAGTATTAAATTCTCTACAAAGGACACACCCCTAGTGTGAGCTTTTAATTGCTGTGACCAAAATACCTGACAAGAACAACTTAGAGGAAAAAATATTTATTTATTTTGGATCATGGTTTCGGAGATTCGGTCCATGGTTGGCTAACTCCGACAGAATCATCATGGTGAAAAGGCACGGCAGAGGAAAGCTGCCCAGTTCATAGCAACCAGGAAGCTGACCAGGGCAGGAGAAGGGTCCAAGGAAAAGATGAGCCCTTCCAGGTCCCCCCACCCAGTGACCTATTTCCTCGAACCAGGTCCCACCTCCCACTAGTCCATTCAGCAGATTAATCCACTGATGAGGTCAGAGCCCTTATGATGCAGTCATTGCCTAAAGGCCGCACCCCTGAACCTTGTTGCATTGGGGACCATGCTTTCAACACGTAAGCTTTTGAGGGGACGTTCAAACCATAACACCCCTATTGCCCTCAACCAGGCACACTGCTCCCATGCCCTACCTTATTACCAGCTGGCCTGATCTGACCCTTTCTCACTATCTTCCCTACCACTGTGGTGGAACCAAACATGATGTCTCTCTGGGATTCCCTGTCGTTGGTGCCATAATGGGATGAATTATAGCCATCCCATCTCACTGTTTGAGCATGTGGTATTTGCAGCCCAGGCAAACAGAAGAGATTCACATGCTCTACCCTGACTTCAGTCCTGTCCTTCATCACTGCAGCCCAATGATTCTCCACTCAAACCTTTTCCCACTTCTGCTCAGAACCTTCCAAGGGCCCCAGAAGCCTGGAGTGGGAGCCACAGGCCCTGCTGGTAGAACTGTTAGCTCCTCTCCTCCTT
This sequence comes from Geosciurus inauris, assembly GCA_004024805.1. NCBI lineage: Eukaryota > Metazoa > Chordata > Mammalia > Rodentia > Sciuridae > Geosciurus > Geosciurus inauris. The sequence continues at coordinate 4,527 of PVHX01006011.1, forward strand.
CCTGCTGCCCTCACCTGCCCTTCACTGCTCACAGAAAGCCTAGGTCCTTGCTACTTACTCTGTAGGGATGCTACTTCCTCAGGTGGCCATATGACTGGCTCCCTCCCTCCATCATTCTTCATTCAAAAGCCACCCTGCCCCAGAAACTCCCATCTCCCCCTGAAGTGACCTTCCTACCTGGGACAGAATCAGATTCTGATGCTGTTTCTAGGCCTCTTCACATGTCATAACAAAGGTTACCTGTGGGTAGGACCTTTGTTCACCTATAAATCTCAACACCAGGAAAGGAAAGGTACATGACACACAGTGGGGCCCAGTAACTCTTCATTGAATATGTGAATGACGCCGAACTCCCTGCACCTCCACCCATGAGAGCAGGGAACAGGCTTCACAGATTAGCAGCTCAATCCCCAGGGCCTAGGCTAACTGCCTGAGCATCTAAATTTTGAATTCAAATGTGTCAATGCCCTTGGATTCCACCGTGCTTTCTGAGCAGACTTATAATATAGCTAAGATTTCCAAGTCCTCTAAGACTCTGTCCTTTCAGGTAGACATGAAATGGAATTTTAGAGAAGAGGTAGAAGTAAAGAGATTTGAAGGGCTGTGTCAGGGATGCAGGGCTAGTGGAGAATTCTGGAAGCTACTCCTGAAGATACATTTATTTATTTGTTTGTTTGTTTGTTTGTTTGTTTGTTTATTCATTCATTCATTCATTCTAGTTATACATGATAGTAGAACATATTTTGACATATTATACATATATGGAGTATAACTTCTCATTCTCTGGTTCTGCATGATATAGAATTACATTGGTCGTGTAATCATATATTCATAGGATAGCAATGTGTGATTCATTCTACCATCTTTCCTATTCCCATCTCCCTTCCCTTCATTCCCTTTTGTCTATTCCAAAGTATTTCTATTCTTCCCCAACCTCTCCCACCTTATTGTGAGTTAGCATCTGCATATCAGATAGAACATTCAACTTTTGGTTTATTGGGATTGGCTTATTTCACTTAGCATGATATTCTCCAGTTCCATCTATTTACCAGAAAATGCCATAATTTCATTCTTCTTTATGACTGAGTAATATTCCATTGTGTATATATACTACATTTTCTTTATCCATTTATCTATTAAAGGTCACCTACGTTGGTTCCATAGTTTAACTATCATGAATTGATCGGCTATAAACATTGATGTGGCTATGTCAATGTAGTATACTGATTTTAAGTCCTTTGGGTATATGCCAAAGAATGGAATAAATGGGTCAAATGGTGGTTCCATTCTAAGCTTTCTGAAGGAATCTCCATACTGCTTTTCAGCCTCTTGAGTAGTTGGGATTACAAGTATGCACCACAATACCTGGCTATAAGTATTTAGACATACCTAAAATCTGGACAGAAGGGCTTGTGGTAGGAGGGAGGGAGGCCTGTGGCTGCCCATTTCATTTGGGATCACACAGTCCAGAGAAGAGCTATACACCCTTATTGATTCACCAGGAACATTCTGACATCCAGCCCCTAGTCACACAACCCCTGGGGTTACCTCAGGAACTCTTTCCCATCCCTGGTCTATTTCTGTCAGCCTTCCTCAAGGAGAACCTCACTCCTCCTCCAGGAGGGCCCAGGACCATTAAGCCTAGGCCATACTAAATTGCTATTGACCTGAAAAATTCCCTTGAAGAGTGGGGGACACTTTCAAAGCATCAGTCTAGGTTTCTCAGGAAGGGCTTTGGAGTCACACACACAGGCCTTTGCTCCAGTGAAGATAGACAAGTTCATTCCTTCTGAGGCCTTGGTTTGCTCAGCTGTAACCTGAGGAGGAGCAGGCTAACTTGGTAAATGCACATGACGCTCAAAGACAATGTACAGGAAGCACCTGTCCTGTGACCTGAACCCAGCTGGTCCTGGGAATAGCACTCTACAATGACAATGGAAACCACACACACCAAAACCCACAAGGTGAGGAGGCAAGCAGTGGGTCTCCAATGAGTCCTGGCTCCTGAGAAAAGGCTTGGGCACTCAGCACTGCCACCTCCTCCTTCCCACCAGCTGCTTGGCCTGACATCCACAAAGCCAGGTCAGCACTGCAGCTCCAAGAGGTCCCTGAGGTGATGGAATGCCTGCCAAGCACATGGGCCATTAGACTCGCCCCCAAGGACTTCAGGGCAGCTATGCTGAGACAGCCTGATACAAGGAGGGAGAGGGGCTGAGCCTCTTGTTGTAGCCTTCTCCCCTCTCCAGGATAGGGTCTCACTCCTCTGGGAGGACTGTCATTTCACAGGCAATTTGTCTATTCTAGACAGAGGGCCCATCAGTGGGGCATATATTTCACACAAATTGCCACATGTGTGTAATATATCTAGTGCCCTGTTTTTAAAAATCTTATCAGAGTCTCCTGTGTTCATTGCAGAACTGTGACTAGGGGACGGGAGAAGGACAGAATTTCCATTTTGAGGAAAAATTCCCTTAAAAGCTTAAAAAGTCTCTTTTGCTGGTAGTGGGGTTCTCAGAGGGTGTGGGTTTTCAAAGGGGGTCCCAAATGGTTCTGCATCCATCTTAGCTGAAACCCATAAAAATGGCCTATACAGGCCTGAGGAACCTAGAAAGATATCAGACCTAGGCCACTGTAACATGGTAGAGCCCTCTGGGACCTGGACCTCAGAGGCCATGAGGGTGAAAAGTATCTGTTTGTCTGACCAAGGTTTAGTTCTGAAGTTCCCATCGCCCTAGCAAAGTCTGGATTCTGCACCTCTGCAAACTCTTGCACATTGCCCTTGCTACCCATGCTCATGACGCTGCAAATTTCTCCTGGCCCAATCACAGGCTCTACTATAATTTGGAACTTAAGTGTCCCCCAAAGGCCCAAGTGTCCCCAAGACTGAGGGTATTTCCTCAAAGAGGACTGTGGGACCCTGATCTCATCCTTGCTCTTGTTCATGTCCCAGCCATGAGGTGAACAGTTTGGCTACACCACAAGTTTCCACTATGATGTTCTCTCCCCGCTACCAATGTGTGGTCCTAAAAGCAATGGATCTGTCTGATCATGGACTGAAACCTTCAAAAATGTGAGTGTTATGGTTTGGATGTCAGTATCCCCCAAAAGCTCACGTGTGAGACAATGCAAGAAGGTTTGGAGGAGAATGATTGGGTTATAGCTTTAACCTAATCAATGAATTAAACCCCTGATTGTGATTAACTGAATGGTAACTAAAGTTGGTAGGGTGTGGCTGGAGGAGGTGGGAATTGGGGCATGGCTTTAGGGTATATATTTGTATCTGGCAAGTAGAAACCTTTCTTTTTGCTTTCTGATCACCATATGAGCTGCTTCCCTCTGCCACATTCTTCTACCGTGATGTTCAGCCTCACATCAGACCTCAAGGAATGGAGTCAGCCTCTGAAGACTAAGACCTCTGAAACCATGAGCCCCCAAATAAACTTTTCCTCCCCTATACTTGTTCTTAGTCACACCAGCAAAAAAGCTGACTAAAACATTGATCCAAAGTAAACCTTTCCTCTTTATAAGTTTTTTTGTCTCCGTTATTTATCATAGTGATAGAAAGCGGATTCCCACAGGCTTCTTCCTCCCACCTCACTTTGATCTTTCTGATCAGAAATAAGATCAGGGAAAGGGCTCCAGGGTCAGTGTCAGTTATGCCCACAGTCAGATCCTTAGTGCCCCTTGACTCTAGATTGCTACTGGAGGAAGCATAAGGTAAGCATCTCAGGATTAAGTAGCTTCTGATTATAAGAAGGTAGTGGCACTCCCCCTCCAGTGGCACTCAATCCTGAACCATCGGTACAGAATGTTTTTCAGATTCTTGGGAGAATACCTGTCATTTAATTACTCCTGGATTGATTATTATGTATGCTCTTCAAATCCCACATCTATCATCCCAGGTATATGATTCTCAGCTTGGTCCTCCTCTTAAATATGTTACACATAATTTGAGGGAACATAAGTTTTCCCCCTAATAAAATATTGTACAGATTATCATGTGCATGAAATGGAATTTCACTGGACCTTGATTTGAATTTCTCTGCTCACTAATGAAGAACAACACCATTTCTTATGTGTATGTGTGTTTGCTCTTTTATAAAATGCCTATTTGTGTGTTTCACCCATGTTTTTCTCAAGTTCTTCATTTTCGCTTTTTCTAATATGGTGGCTTTGTGAGAGTTATTTCTTAATGACCTTGTTAACTGCTTTCTCACCTTGGTCAGTTTCTATTTGGCTTAGGTTCAGTTGCTTCTCCCATTATGAGCATTCCTATTGTTCAGACATAGGTGGACTCTCAGAAGAAAGATAAAGAGAACTTAGTAGATGGAGACCTAGATCTGCAAGCATGACCAGTCATGCTTCTCCCTTTAGTTAGATGAACAAAACCTTCAGTGTATGCTTGTAACAGATTAACTGGAATAAAAACATAACCAATTTAAACATCACCAGATTCAAAGACTTATACAATGTGCCCACAATTGATTTATAGCTAGACTGCTTAGCCAAAAAGAAAGTGTGAACCCCAAATATAAATGATCGTCACAGAATTAGATTTTCAAAGAAAGTTGCCTAAGAACCTGCCCATTTCTTCCCCAAAAAAGTCATATATATAATCATATATATAAAAGTCATATACATAAAGAGCTCAACCCTGGGTGCGCCACTAATCTCTCCTCTGAGAGGCAAGAGGCACCCACACTCTGCCACTGGGGTGTATAGACCTTTGTTGAACTTAAATAAATCTTTGCTTGTGCTTAGCTTTTGACACGTCCTGGAATTCTTGTCAGTGGCAAAAAATCAAGAACTCTCTCAGGTTGAGTTGCACCTCCATGGAACCCGGTCAGGTAACAATCACACTATAGCCTGTCTGGAGGAACCACATGGGGTTTGGATCTAGGCAGGTACACCAAATTGCTCTACCTTCTCAGATGTCAGGGTGAGGTGAGGAATGTTAAGAAGAGGGCATTTGAAGTTGGGAAAGGGAAAGTGCATCCTCCATTGCATCCAGAGACTTTGCACAGGGTACAAAAATCTATGTACCTTGTTTCCATGTGCTAAAGACAGAATTCTTTTCCTTTTTTTTTCCCCCCTAGTACAGGGCTTGAACCCAGGGGTGCTTTACTATGGAGCTACACTCATGGCCCTTTTTAATTTTTTGAGACAGGATCATACTAGGTTCCCCAGGCTGGCCTCAAATTTGCAATCCTCCTGCCTTAGCCTCCCAAGTACCTTGGATTACAGGCACTCTCAGCCTCCTTCTACTTTCTTTACAAAAACAGTTCAATGTGTGTTTTAAACATTTCCAGATGAAAACTTCTAAAATCTTCAAAAATTTCTAAAATTAAATCTTATTTAATTTTTTTAAAACTTGTTATTGAATTTATGAATATGTAAGTTTCAAAGAGTAAAACAGCCCTGCAAAATTAAACAAAACAGCTTCCCCCTCCACACCCCATAGTTTCTGGCTCCCCAGAGGAAACAGTTCTTTCAATGTTATGTCCATTAAGCTAAAAAATGCTTATGTGGCTAACTTTGATTTTCCAGTTTTCAATGTGATTCTTTTACCGCCCAACCTGGGAGGTGGGCCTTATCTCTCCTCAGCCCTTGGCTCCCCAGCAGTGGGCAGTACCATACACAAATTCTCACACTTTTCATCCCTCATTGTCGACAACATAGCTACATCCTAATTCTGTATGGATTGAGAATACAAAAGTTCCCACACTCCTAGGAAAAGCCTCATTGTTCTGTAGCCATGGAAACGCAGAGCAGCAGGACCAGTGTTAAACTCTTTGAATGGCTTCAGGAAGCAGGTTTTGCAGCCAACCAATCAGCCTCAGCCATACCCTTAAATTCGACCAATCAGAAAATGGACTCACTGATTCATCCACCTGAATGCCAGCTCTCTTGTCCAATAACCTTCAAGAGATAGCAAATGAGCGGTATCCTCAGCCTCAGTGGCTGGCTAATCCCCACACTCCACTCCAGCTTGGTTCCTTTGTGGAGACGGCCTGAGCAGCAGGGTTCTGGCTTGCTTGAGTGAACAATAAATTCAGCTTTGCCTTTTACTCTGGAGTTGAGAGATGGTTTCATCATTCTTGACAAAATTAACATTTAGCATTTACATCATAACAAAGTTAAAGCCTTTCACAACCAAAACCTTTCTTGCATAACTTTTGAAATTTCACTTGGAGTTAATAATTGCTCTGTTTTTCATCTGCTTAATTTTCTTTTCCTTTCTTGCATAACTTTTTTGTTTTACTTGGAGTGAATAATTGTTCTGTATTTTACATTTGTTTATTTTTGTCTGTACTTGTCCCTAATTTATCCCCAAACTCCTCTCTGCTGCTTGCACTCTTTCCTTGCTGTTATAAATTTTCTCTGTGTTCTAACATATTAGCTGTTCCATCAATTTTGTTTTCTTGCAAAGTCTCTCCAAGAACCCCTGGCAATTTCTGGTCCTGCTTAGCCATTGTGGGGTCCCCTTTCATTGCTGGACTGGGCATCCTGTTCTACTCTCTATCCCATTGAACCCCAGGTTCCTACAGCCTGTGCAGAGTGATACCCCTGTTTTGGAGAAATTTATCCCCTGATAAGATGAAAGGAAGTATGCAGGAAAGGACAGTCTTAGAGATTGCATGTCGGAAAATGTGTCACATTCTTATTTCTGATTGTTTGGTGCTTTGGGCTCAGTTGTGCTCACCCTCAAATTCACATGTTGAAATCCTAACCCCACTACTTCAGAATGTAACAGTATTTGGAGATAGAGCCTGTGAAGAGGTAATTAAGGTAAAATGAGTCTGTTAAGATGAGCCCTAATTGAATATGACTGGTGACCTTATAAGAAGAGGAGATTAGGACACAGACAATGTGAGGGATGGGCATGCAAGTACCCAGGGAGAAGACAGCCATCTACAAGCCAAGAAAAAGGCCACAGAAGGAATCAAACTTGGTGACAGCTGGATCTCAGATGTTCATCCTCCTGAATTGTGAAAAAAAATTTATGTTGGTTAAGCTACCCAGTTTAAGATTTTTGTTTATGGGAGCCCCCCAACTCATCCAGCTGTTATTGTATTCTCTGACCAAGATGTAGAATTTAGAATTTTGAAGGTGGTGTTTTGTTTTCTTCCAGTTTTCAGAATACCAAGATTCTTCCAGCATTCTGACCTGTGAACTATTGTTATCTGAACCATGTTATTTTTATTTCCCTTCTGAGACCTGTGGGATGTCCATAGTGTTCTGAAATTTGAAATGTGATAATATGTGATAAAACTTGTCTCCATGTTTCTACCAGTGCCACTCATGCTCTGGGAAACTGAAGCTCTGGGAAGTGGAAGCAGGGTTTGGGGGCATCAGGAGCACTGCAGTGGCCCTCTGACTCAGTGTGCCTGGCTCAAGCTGGGTTCTGGCTATCACCCTCTATCGTTGCTGGCATCTAAAGGGCTATCTGGGTCCTGCCTTGCTCTGTTCTCAGCCAATACATATTCACTGTCCTTTCTATGTGAACCCTGTGGCCACATTACCTGGCCATGCTGTTGCCCAGGGCACTGAGGAAGCTGACGTGGACCCTTTGTCCCTTCTGGGTTCCACAGAAACATGTTCACACAGCTGGGACACATGTTCACACAGCTCTGGGGGTACCTCAAGCTTATCTGAGGGTTCTACCATCACATTTTTGCAGCAGACCTGGGGTGGGGGATCCGAGGGGCAAGTGCTCCCCAACAGCTTTGGCTCCGTTGCTCTCCTCCCTGGTCTCATTCTGCCGCAGCCCATGGGGGCCTCATTTGCTCTCAGGCAGTGGGCATGGAGGACCTTCTTACCCCATGACTCCTGTAGGGAACCCATTTTTCTTGGTTAGACCCCAGGCCATGTCCCTGCCCTACTCAACTGTCTACTTGTGATACCGCGGGAGATTCCACATGGCCTATCTGCTCCTGGTTCGTGACAGCCTCAGTCCCTAGGGCAGCCCCAGGGGTCTGTTAACTTGTTTTACTTGGGGTTCGGGTTCATCTTCCTGCCATGCTCACTCTCTCGGAGGACTCCCCTGTGATGCCTGCAGCTTCTGAGACCTCCCCTGCTCTCCCTGTTCCCCTGCTCCAATTCACTGGCTCCTTGGCTGCCTCTTAAGCCAAAACTTGTCTGGCCCCAAGGCCTTTGCATTGCTTTACCTGCTTGGACACTCTTCCCAGCTCTTCTCCAGGCTCATTGCCCCACGTCATTCAGGTCCCTGCCCTGCATCCTTATCAAAGTCTCTGTACCTCTTCAACCCAATCCCCAAGGGAGTCTCTCTCTTCTTTTACAAAACATGGAAGAACACATGCCCTCCCCAGTCCATGCTTGGTAAATAACTTGGGTTAGTACTTGGATTAGTCAACTCTGAAGCAAAGCATTGACTCTTATTACCACCTTGCTCCTCTGCTATGAAGACTCTTCTCTGGGCACAGGGTCCATGCATAGCCATCCAGGCTACCAGTTTAATACTCATGCTCAAGAGTTAAGAACATCCCTTTCTCAGAGCAGCCTGCCCTCAGTTTGTGCTAATTAAACCTCTTGAGGTTTCTCTATGTGAGGAGTTTTACCCATCTGTCTCTTGTCTAGACCTCTGAACCAGAGGGTTCTGGAGTTACCACCAGCTAGGACTGCTAAGATTGATCTAGTGTCTCCACTGGATGCTCCAAATCCCATTCACCTTTGCCTCTTCCCAGGCCATTCTCAATTTCTGGTTGAGCACAGACATGACTCCCCCTATCCCTCACCCACTATCCCTTCCAAAGCATTGTCACTGGTGACTTCTGCTTGAACCTGGAGCCTGCTAGGCTCAAACTCTGGATGGGGGGGTAGAAGGCACACTCATGCATGATTTAATTTGTGGAAGATGAAAAACAACCAGATCTATGATGCATATGATATATATGAAAATAAGCAGCAAAATTATATTTGTCTTTGTATTTTTCATGGACCAAATAGAGATTAAAGCTAAGATTAAATGTTTATATGAATTTTTAAAATCATGCCATCCCAACAACCCTCCTCTTCTAGTCTGCCCACCTGCTGTCCACCTGCTTCAAGCAGGTAATTAGCAAAGTGACAACATTCCTTGATGCCAGACCTGTGCCCAGCTGCACTGACCCTTCCTCTCCTCAGCCCTTGCTCAGCCTGGCCCTTCTGCACCTGGCTTCTCAGAATGCTTCATGGAGCACTCAGAGACTGTGCAGAAGCATTCAGATTATGCCCACATGTGCTCTGACCTGCTTTTATTTGAGTATGTAGGGGCTTTGGAGCCACATGAGCTACCACATCTCTTGTGGGGAGGCTACAGGAATGCATCCAGTCCCTGTCTTAAGGTGGTTCAACTTAGGATTTTTCATCTTTACAATGGTACAAAAGTAATATGCATTTTATAGAAACTGCACTTCAAATTTTGAATTTGGATCTTTTCCCAGGCTAGCAATACGTGGTCTGATCCTGTCTCATGATGCTGGGCAGAGCTCCCAGTCAGCCACCCCATCATGAGGGGAAACAGTGTGCTGTATCACCATCGTAGTCAATACATGACATGAGAGATTCAACATGTTATTATGAATAGGTTTCGTGTCAGGTGATTTTGCTAATGTAAGTGTTCTGAGCACATTTAAGTTAGGCTAGGCTAAGTTACAATGTTCAGGAGGTTAAATGTATTCAATGATTCTCAACTCACGATGTTTTCAGCTGATGGTGGATTTTTCAGGATGTTAACTCCACTATAAGTTAAGGAGCATTTATACCAGGAACTAAGACTCCCCAAAGCAGCCTTCAACCATGATTTGCAGGAGCTTGTATGCAAATGCTCCAGCTCTCTCCCCTGGGTAGGATGATCCTGAGATGTGTGTTTTGCACCATTTCCCAGAGTTTCCCTATGAGACTAAGCCAGAGGTGTGCTTATAGGTATTTATTAACCTGTTCTCTGGGGGTAAAGACTCTCCCTGGCTTATAGTCTTTGCCAGTTTCTGTGGTATGAGTATTCCTACCATGGTCAATTTCACCTATACACCTGAGGACCCTGAAGGCAGAGCTGGAAGGAAATGACCACCTCCATCAACTCTAGGACCAACACTTTTTGCAATGTTGTCCCTACTGTCCCCTTCCTGTCTTGCACCACTTTTTCCTGCTGGGATGACTGCACATCCCAGATAAACTACCTCCACCCCTCCACTCCAAGGCCTGCTTTAGGAGGAAGCCAACCTAAGACAGCAAAAGGTAGGTGTAGAAGGGGGCATGGAGATTATTCAGTTGTCAGATTAGGAAGCACAGGTTTAGAGAGAGAAAGTGACTCCATGGGTCCCATGCTGGGTAGCAGCAAATCTGGTAGAGAATTCCCTCTCCTGACCCCCAGGTCTGGGGTCATCCTGGACCATGCCACCTTTATACTGTCCTATTTTTGAAAACCATCTCAGCTCTACAGTCTGGGCTCACACAGTTCAAGGCTCTAGAGAGTGTTGTTTTTGGTATTGGGGGCCAAAAGCCTCCCTGAGCCTGAAGAAGAACCCTTTGCAAGTAAGGTGTCAAGGAGCCCTGCAAAACAGGCTTTGGAAGAGTGGGTGTGGAGGTGAGGCAGCCAGGGTTCAGTATTCTCGTTCATCCATTTCTAGGGTGAGCCAGGAGTGTCACCTGTACCTCTGCAGCCTCTCCCTCTATAAGGTGGTGATGGTGATATTGAGCCAGAGAAGATTTCCTAGATCCCCAGTTAACCCCCAACAGCTAGTAAGGCTCAAGCCCAGAGAGGAAGAGAATAAGGAAAAAGAAGGTGAAGAAAAGGAATCACAGCATTTCCTGTCAGCCTCAGGCTCCTCATTCACAAAAAAGAAGGAACATGGCAATAAACTGGCTGGCAGGTTAGGGTGAATAGACCTGGGTGGCTGGGTCAGTGTTATGGTTTGGATCTGGATCGTACCCCCAAGAGCTCAGGTATTGAAATCATGGTCCCCAGTGCAGTAAGGTTCAGAGGTGGGGCTTTGAAGCGACGATTGGATCGTGAGTGATCTGATCTCATCAGTGGATTAATCCATTCATTGGTGGCTGAATGGACTACTTTGAGGTGGGATCTAGTTGGAGGAAGTAGATCACTGAGGTTGCACCCTGGAAGGGTTTGTCTTTTCTCAGATATCTCACTCTCACTTCCTCCTCCTCCTCCTCCCTTCCCAGCTATATGAGCTGAGTAGCTTTCCACCATGCCTTTCTGCCATGATGTTTCTGCCTTGGAGCCAGCTGACCATGGTCTGAATCTTCTGAAACCATAAGCCAAAATAAAATTTTCCTCCTCTCTCTAAGTTGTTTGTGCCAAGCATTTTGGTCACGGCAACTAAAAGCTGACTAACATAGAAAGTGAAGATGGCTCCGTGCTTACAGGCACCAGAGGGTCACCATGAGGCTGCCATGTCCTTCACTCTTCAGCAGCCTGGTGTCATGTTTGGAGGTGATGAATGTCCCACAAATCCGTGGTCTTGAGCATTCAACACCATAGCTCCTCTCAGGAGACATGGTTGAGCTGCTGAGCTGTCGTGTCTAGATGTTGATGGTAGTGCTGTGGGCTGATCTTTGTCATCCGGAAAATGATCACAGCTTTGCTACAAATAGGGGCAGGGTGTGGGGCTAAAAGGTTAGACTGAATTTTTGTCTTATTCATTTGCTGATAATATAATTGCATTTTTAGGATTATCCAGTTCCCCGTGGCTAATTTCCCTTTATTCTTCTATTTCCTGCTGAAATAAATTGTGCAATGATAGATTCATTTGAACTTTTAAACTTTTAGTGAGGTTAATTATCAAATATTTGCTTTTGGAACTAGTAGGAATTTTTTTTTTTTAACAAAAATCACATGGAATGATAGTACTTTCTGATCCGGACATTATGGACAGGGAGGTAAACACTCCTGGCAGCCCCTGCTGAGGTGAGAAGAGTGGGCTTCCTTTTTTCCCAAGGGGCTTCCTGTTGCCCAAGGTATCCTCAAGCTCTGGGGACTCTGTGTACCCTGGCCACCATGAATTGGGAGGGAGCAGCCCCATATAGAAAGCAAGCACATTTAGGCTCACACCCTGCTCTGCCTCCCACTGGCTGTGTGACCTGGGGCCATTCCTTCCAGCATGTCTGCTTTTCTCTCATATGGGTTATAACATCTACCTCATGGGTTATGAGGACTCAGGACTCAAAGCTCCATCCTGACAGGTAGGCACATGGCATTCATGAATTTCTTTCTCATCAAACCACCCACAGTTTTCCTTGAGTACCTGCCATGTGCACATTCTTCGGCAGGCCTGTCCCTGCCCTCAAGGGACTGATTTCTACTGCCCACATGAGAAAGAGGACAACATATTGTTGACAGCCTCTCCACAAGAGAATCTCATATCTGTCAGTCATCATTCTAAGTGTCTGTGAGACAACTGTATTTAACCTTTGCAGTTGTGTTCTCCCACTTTACAGGTGAAGAAATTGAGGCTCAGGGAGATTAAGTAACTCAGCCCAGACCCCAAGACCAAAGTGACGCAGTTGGGATTCAAACCCAGAGCCCACTCTCTCAATTCCCTCGTTCTCTCATCTCCTGGGTCCAAACTTCATCACTGCTGACACTCAGAGAAGGGAAGTTGGTGGCAGTGAGGTCACCTGGAAAGCCATCCTGAGGATGGTGGATGGATTCAGAGAGAACTAGATGGGCCAAAGGCAGCAAACCATAGGCAGTGGATGGGCAAGAACGGAGGAGAGAGCCACAGCCTGCCATAGCCCCTGCAGCTGGAAGCCTTCCTCCAACTCAGATGCTTTTTCTTCCAGATTCAGTTATATTTCCTGCATCACTTATTCATTTGATAAATAAGTGAGGCCTGTTCTGATACAGAGTAGGGAAGATTCTGGCTCATGGTTCTTCCTATCTTGTGGAGGACACAGACCTAAGCAGATAGACATAATATGATGTGTTGAGTGTTATAACAAGGGGCATCTCATCCAGGAATGGAGAAAGGAAGTGATTCAGGGCATGATTCCTCCTCAGTGGAGTAGCAATATTAATATCAGACAAAGCAGAATTGGGAGCAAAAAATATATATTATTAGTGACAAAGAAAGGCCATTTTACAGTGATGGAGGGATCAGTTCATCGAGAGGATTTAACAGTCCTAAACATTTGTGCACCTAATGATAGAGCTCAAAAAGTATGATCAAAACCTGATGGAACTGCAAGGAGGAATAGGCAAATCCATGATTACAGACAGAGTTCTCAATCTCTCTATCTCTCTATCTATCTATCTATCTATCTATATGTATATATGTACATATATATGTATATGTATATATATATATATAGTTGATAAAACACTAAGGATAAGAGAAACTTGAAAATGGCATCAAATAACTTGGCACATTTGGCATTTATAAAACAGCTTACCCAACAATAGAAGAATACACTATGCCATGTGACTCAGCCATTCTTCTTCAGGACACTGTGGTTGGGATATGGTTTGTTCCCCCAAAGCTTCATATGCTAGAGTCTTGGTCCCCAGAGCAATGATGGAATCTTTAAAAGGTGAAGCCTATTCACAGCCTACTGATAGATCAGGGGAACACCATCCTTGGAAGGAATTAGTGCCTATCTTACTACAGTGGGCTGGGTATCATGTGATTGAATTCTTCTCCAAGAATGGGTTGTTATAAAGTGAGGCCACCCCACAGCATGGCACCTTCTGCACATGGCTGGTTCCTTTTCTGTTTCAGCACCACCTGATACAACCAGGGATCCCTCACCAAAGGCTGGTGTCAACCTATCTGGACTATTCAGCTATCAGAATTGTGAGCCAAAAAACTTCTTTAAATACTTCTCAGCACAGATATTCTTCTATAGCATCATAAAATGGGCTAAGACATAGGTTTTTGCCTGAGAAAACAGAAGGTATTTTCCCACAAAGATTTATTCATGAATGTTCATAGCACCTTTGTGTATAACAGTCAAAATATGAAAATACTCTAATGTTCATCAACAGATGAATTGATAAATAACTGTGTGTTATAGTGTTATAGTGAATACTACTTAAAGCATAAAAGAAGGAATTATTGATATAGCAATATGGATGAGTATCAAAATAGTTACACTTATGCTGAAAACTACATGGCATGGATGAAAGCAGTTGAAGACACAAATAAATGAAAAGGCAGCATGTGTTCATGCATTGGAAGAATTGATATTGTTGAAATTACCCAAAATGGTACTACTACTCCAAATGATCTATTGTCAAGCCACCTACAACAATCTGTAGTCAGTTCAATCCCTACCAAACCTCCAGTGTCATTTCTAACAGAAATAGAAAAAATAATCCTAGAATTCATATGAAACCGCCAGAGACCTAGAATAGCTAAAGCAATCTTAAGCAAGAAGAACAAAGCTGGAAGATCAAATCATACTTCCTGATTTAAAAAATATGGTATAGTACTATAGTAATCAAAATAAGGGGTACTGGCATCGAAACAGAAAAGAATAAAGCCCAGAAATAAATCCATGGAGTGATAATAAACTGATCTTGAATAAGAGAGCCAAGAACACGCAAGGGGGAAAGAATAGTCTCTTCAGTAAACCATGCTGGGAAAATTTTATATCCACACGCAGAAAAATGATACTGGACCCTACCTTACACCATATACCAAAATCTCCATAAAATGGATTAAAGACTTAAGGGTAAGATCTGAGTGTTCAAACTACTAGGAGAAAACAAAGGAAAAGCTTCTTGACATTGGTCTTTGCAATATTTGTTTGCACATAGCACAGAACGTCAAAAACAAAATTCAACAGAAGGGATGACATCAAAACTAAAAGACAAAGAAAGAAAGAACAGAGGCAAACCACAGAACAGGAGAAACATATTTTCCAACCATAAATCTGATTAATAGTCAAAATTCACAAGGAACTCAATAACAAGGAAATAAATAATCTCATTAAAAATGAGCAAAGGACTTGCCTAGACATTTTTCTAAAGATTATATCCAAATGGCCAACATGTACATGCAAAAGTGCCCAACATCCTCAGTCATTATGGAATTGCAGACCAAACTGCAATATCACCTCCCACTGTTAGAAGGGCTATTATAAAGAGACAAAAGATAACTAGAATTGGAGAGGATGCCGAAGAAACAAGAACCCTGCATGCTGCTGGGTAAGAACATAAATTAGTATAGCCATTATGTAAACATACGGAGATTTCTCAAAAAACTGAAAACAGAACTATCATATGATCTAGCAATCCCAATTCTGGGTCTATATCCAAAGGAAATAAAATGAAATTGACATGTCAAAGAGATACCTGCACTCCCATGTTTATTGAAGCATTATTCACATATTGAATCAACCAAGGTTTCTTTCTAATAACAGATGACAGGTGAAGAAAATGTAATATACATGAATATTTATCCCCGTAGAGGGTGCCACCTACATCAGAGGCCAGCCTTTGATTTCATGACCCCCTAATGGCCTCATCTCTGGGATGCAGCTGCTCCTTCTTAGCTCCTTTGCCACCAACATCACTCTCCCGCTGATCAATGGCAGTCTCCCAGACCCCAGAGATGGCTCCACACTTACTCCTATGAGAATTTAACTTCCACCAGCATAGCCAGGAGTCCCCATTTCACATCTCTTGGCTGAAGGCCCTGTCCCCAAGCCCAGGAGCTCACACAAACAGCTAAGAGGCCTAAGAGTCACCTTCTGCTTGTCATGTCCAAACTAGACTGCTCTCCCTTTCCCAAACCTATCTCAGCAGTTTTTCCAGTGTCAACACCCTTCCATCCGCTTGGGTCTTGGGTTCATTTTTAACTGTTCTCTTTTTCTCTTTCTCCACATGGTGAAACCTCTTAGCCTACCCTTCAAGATCTCCCCAGGGAAGAAGACAGTCAGAATCTCTGCCTTTAGGGAGTTGCTCTTCAGTGGGTGGAGACAAAGACAAACACATCCATGCAGCAAATGAGACAGTAGATTAGAAAGTTATCCCTGCCATGGAGGAAAAACAAAAAAGCTGGGGGTGGGGGGTGTGCTGTGAAAATGGAGCTGCCACTTTAACTGTGAGGCTCCAGGTGGGCCTCCAGGAGAAGGTGATGCTGGAGCAAGAACTTGGGAGAGGAGAGAATGGCATGAAAGGAAAGCATTCTGGACAGACAGAAGGGGCTATGCAAATGCCCTGGGGCAAGATTAAAACTGGCCTATTCTAAGAACTACAAAAAGGCCAGTGGGATGAAGTGAGGAGGAGAAAGTGATAAGTGATGAGTGGGAGGAGAAACTACACAGGGCCTCATGGAGAGAGATAAGGAGGCACTGTGTGTCTCTTAGCAGAGGAGTGACATCATCTGCCTCCCATTTTAAAAGGATATCTCTAGACAGTGTTAAGAATAGACAGTCTAGTTTGGCTAAGGCAGGAGGATGGCAAGTTCAAGGCCAGTCTGGGCAACTTAGACTTTGTGTCAAAGTAAAAAAAAATGAAAAGGGCTGGGGATATAGCTCAGGGCCCCTGGATTCAACCCCCAGTACTACAAAAAAGAAAAAAAAAAAGTCTGGTCTGGGGTTTGTGGCAGGACACGAATGGATAATGGAAACCAACTGGGGACTGGTACACAAATCCAGGTGAGCTTTGGGCCACAAAAAAGGAAATAAGAGTGGTGAGAATGGGTCCAAGTTAGGATATGTTTTCAAGATTGAGCCAAGTGGATGTTTGGCTTCCTGGAAAGTGTGAGAGAAAAAGCACAGAGGTGAAGACACCCCTTAGGTTGTTTTCCTGAGCAACTGGAAAGGTAGAGCTACTGTTCCCCAGGCCAGACAAGACAGAAGCAGTGCTGGAAGGGGAAGAAGGTGGGCAGCTTCAATTTGGCTGAGCTCAGGAGTTGTCAACCAGGCAGGGGCATTTTCAGTCCAGAGCTAAAGAGGGACACACACGGGGCCTCAGTACATGGGCCATATAGAGAATTTGGACCTGACCGAGGTCACCAAGGATCTGAGGCTCTGCCAAGCCCTCCAGCAAAGGAGGCTGAGGAGGAACATGCCCAGGAGGTGCTGGTCTGAGGACCATGAAGTGCTAGCCCATGTGGATTCATCAGGTCCCCCCAGGCAGGGTCACCTCCACTTTCAAATATGGGACACTTGCCACCCACTAACTTATCCTCTGCATTGAGGGGTCTTGGCCAGAACTGACAGAGGAGGCTTGTCCTAATAATGCCTTGTTGCAGGATCACTCTCTGCCTCAGGAGTCTCTCACCAAAGATTCCCATGGGTCACACTTAACAGCCTGGTACCTGAAGATGAGGAAGTAGAGTTCATTTAAATGCCTTGGTCAAGACTGCACAGCTAGTAGGAAGCATGGGCACAGCTGGAACCCTAGACCTTCAACTCTAGACTCATCGTTTTTAGAGGATGGGCAATTTGGGTTCCCCCTGCCATATCACCTGCCAACATCACTGTTCCCACGACACTGCACCAACCTGGGCATCCGCATCCTGAGGGTTCTGCAGCTTCGGATATACACTAGTATTGCCAGTTCACCGGAAGGCCCACCCAGCAGTAGCCAATCATCCTGGGCAGGGCCTTACAGGGCTCCCTGCACAACATCTTTCAGCAATCAGGATGCCATCAGAATCAGGTTCTGTAGTCAGGCCAGGAATGACCACTTAGAAGGATGGCTACCATGTTAGTACATTTTCTGCTGCTGTAACAGAACAGCCAAGACTGGATAATTTGTAAAGAAAAGAGTTCTCACAGGCCTAGAGGTCCAAGAGCATGGTCTTGGCTTCTGCTCAGCTCTGGTGAGGGCCTCATTGCTGGTAGTATTATGGCAGAAGCATGTGTGACAGAGATCTCACGGCAAGTTGGGAAGCCAAAGAGACTCAAGCGTCAGGTTTGCTTCTTTAAAAGAACTTGCTCTTGCAAGGACTAACTCACTCTGGAAAACCAGTAATAATCCCTTCCAAGGGCCTGTCCCTCAATGACCAAATTACCTCTGATAAGGCTCCACCTCTTAAAGGTTCCACCACCTCTCACTCAGCCACACTGGGGAGCAAGCTTCCAGCACACGAACCCACAGGGGGAAAACTACATACAAACCAAAGGAGCCACCTCCATTAACAGTCATCAAATTGGATAAAGAATTGAGAACAGCTTATCAAGTTCTCATGAGGAGCCTCAGGAAGACTTGAGCTGTCCAGAGGTGTGGCAAATAACTCTGGGGTCCTCGGTGTGCCTGTGTGCCCCTCCCCTCCCCCATGCTCTTGGAGTACTGGCTGACAGCTTCAGTGTCACCTTTGCTTCCATCCTCCCTTTTGCCCTTTGGATCAGTCATCTGTCACTAAGACTCCCAGCATTTTTCAGAGAGCATCCTCCATCACATTTACATAAATTGACAGCACATCCTAAGAACAGCCTCCACTCACTACCCACTTGCCATAGGGCTGAACATACCTGACCTCAAAGCAGGGATCACTAGAAGCATTTTACAGATAAGCAGCCTGAGTCTCAGCAGCCTCCCCAGCACAAGGCAAAGCTGGGGCCCATGGTGTGGGAGCCAGCTGCTAACCACAGGTAAAGATGAGCCTTGCTAACTGCCTTACTTGGCTGATGAGAATTTAGCAATTTCTGTTGAGGTTGAAGATTGCTCACCAATTAGTAGAAAATCTGTGAGTAAATGTGGTAAAAACAAATTTTGAAAAAATATAAAAATGCAAGATCCCATTTATAGAGGATACTTGCTGCTACCACTTCAGCATCTAGATGCTCTCTACCCCTTCCCAACAGATTTGATTTCCACCTGGCCACCCATGGGAGTCTCAGAAAAGCATCTCCCCGCCAGGGTTTGGGCATGAAGCCAATGTCCTGGGCTGAGCCAATACTTAGCAACACAGTGCATACATACTGTGTCAGACCCCAGTAATTGGTGTGGAATAGGCACATGGCCTAAGCTAGGCATGAGAGTGATTACATGACTTTGAGCATGGGGACCAAGGCTCCTTTTGCTAGACATGAGAGAAGACTTGTGTAGCCCAAGAAGCTGCAGTTTGCCATCTTGGGTATTGATAAGGAGCAGCTTTTGGATAAATATGACATTGTAGAAGGCAGCATGGAAAAATAGGCCATATAATCGTGTCCTTGGAACTAACCTCACCTGAAACTCACCCCCAATCTAGACTTTTCACTTAAGCTAGTCCAAGAAATCTTTGTTGTGTCAACCAATTGAACTGATTTTCCTATTTTGATCAAATGGACCCTAATAGATACACAAGTCAACTTTGCAGGAGCAACTGTCTTAATACTAGGGAAAAAATTTGTGGAATATACAAATTTGATTTGAACAACTGAGTAAATATTCAGTGTAGGATTCTGCTCCCTTCTCCTCCATGTTTTTTTGGCCCTTGATCCCCTATCCCATGACATACTACATTCTCTCAACACTCCTTTCCAGCTCAGACAATGGAGGGGCAGAGCACCAGCCCTTCTCAAGGATGCCTACCCTCTACCCACATTCCTCTGGCCATCTTCCTCCACCAAAACATGATTTCCTTAGGAAAGACAGTCTGCTGCTATGTTCCCATGCAAGCTTTCCAACCTACCTTTATACTACAAACTTTATGTGCTGAGGCCTCTCCCCAAAAGCCTAGCTCTCATCATTAAAAATCTAGGCTTTCAAGACTATATATCTCTGCTATGTGTTTTAGGAGCATATTTTGGAATTAAAGTCAAAATGAGACATGATATGTAAGGATTCTCCAAATGCCAGCAGGCTTGAGACCCAGAAAGAGCTGATATTTCACAGTACAAATGCAGGAAGGGCAGATATCCCAGCTCTAGGCAGTCAGACAAGAGTCCTTAATTGTTTAGCCTCTTTGTTCTGTTGAGGTTCTCAACTGATTGGATGAGGCCCATCCACACTGAGGAGGGTCATCTGCTTGACTCCAGTCCACTGGTTCAAATGCTATTCACATCCAGATGCAGCCTTGCAGGCACACCCAGAATAATGTTTAACCAAATGTCCAAGCACCCTGTGGCCCAGTCAAGCTGACACCTAAAATGAGCCATCACACTTGGTTTCAGGCCATATCCACTTGTGTGCACTAGAGGCAAGGCACCTGGAACGCAGCCACTTCAGGAGGGAACACCACAAAGAGCCTGGTTAATATCTCTGAATATTATCCTGCTGCACTAATTTCCATCTCTGTGTTCTTGCTGGAAGGCCTCCTCCAGCCATCTACACTCTCTTTCCTCTTTGTGGCTTAACCTGGTCTTCAAGGCCCAACACAGACATCAGGACCCTTTCTGTCTAAATCCCCCTCTCCTGAAAAGGTGTCAGGGAGGAATTCTAGGGAGTCGGGGGGTCTCTGCCCTATGTTCTAGATGAACAGAGGCCCAGAAACCTACATCCAGATGGATCCTGACAGTAGGAGGCGTGAGTGACAGAGACAAAAAGCTGGGTGTTGAGCCAGAGACAGGAGGGCAGGGAGGTGAGCCCAGAGAGTGGAGTGGACATGGGCACCCTCCCAGGCCTTCTGGATCCATGGCGCATGTGCATGCAAGACAACTTTTGTCTCCTTTGCCATCTGGTCAGCACCAACCAGCCAGGGCATGGAAACACCATTTCTCAACTGCCATCAGCAGGTGACCCAAACCTAGCCCCTCCAGCACTGTCAGGGAAGACAAAAGGTGCCCATTTATAGGACTGGGCCAAGGCTAATGATTATCCCAGCCTACTGATAGCCCCTTTCCCCCATGAAACACTTAATGCACCATAAGCACTGCTCAGAGGCAGATAAAAATAGCGTCGGATCAAAGAAGTAGTTTCCTTATTTTGTCTCCAAGGACAGATCAGAGGGCTGGACTGCATGTGGGCAAATCAGTTTTTGCTCTTCTTGGCAGGAGCTTCAATGTGTTCCCTCTGTAAGCACAAAAAAGTCTGCCAATGTCGATATCTGAAGCTGAGATAATAGGCTTTGGGTTGCGCTTTATCTTTTGTTGACCCATTCCCAGCCTTCAAGGTCTGTGCTATCGTTTTGTAGACAGGCGGGCTAAGCCCAGACATCAAAAGCTGTGGAAAAGAAGTCCACTTACGCCTGCTAGATGGATGTGGGGGCTTAATAATAATAATCACCTCCATTTTAGGAATCCGCTGCCTGCAAATCTGCAGACCCACAGCATCATCCCCATTTTATAGATGGGGAAACTAAGCCTCAGAGAGGTCACATCAACTCACCAAGAACCAGTAGGTGTGGCTACTCCAGAAACTTGAGGTCTTTCAGGACTCCAGATTTGGCATTAGTCTGAATTTGATTCCTATCTCCGTCATTTACAAGGCCAAGCTCTTAATTTCCCTGAGCCTCACTTTCTTGCTCTGCAAATTGGGTATCAAAACAACCTCCAGAGTAGTTTGTGAATCAAAGAAGATGGAGTACAAGAACTGTGTAACCTGCAAATTGACCTGCAGATACTAGTTTTTTTACTATTGTTCTTATAATTGAGCTCTTGAGGTGTACCTGGCACTTTTCTGCCCTCAGCAGGCCATTTTATTACACCCATTTTACAGTTGAAGGACCAAGGTGCAGGAAAGCTAAGGGCCTTGCCAGCACAGCTGAGAAGAGGTTGAAGCCTTAGTGGAAACACAGACAGATGGCTCCAAAGAGGCCTCAGTGAAGCCTAATGAAGATGATGATGGTGCTTATCATCAGGGTTGATGGCGCTTCCCAGAAGAATTGTCCCCTGCCTCCTGATCCTCCCCAAAGTCTATTCCTTAGTATGACTCTCTGTCCAGGGGGAAAGATCTGATAAAGCAGTCACACCAAGGTATAGCTGCTGATAAGGGTTCAGTCTGCTCTCTCTGGGGGCTTGTATCCAAATCAAAGCCTGGAGGGGCTGGATTTCATTTAAAGAGCTTAATCTAGACTAATAGGCGAAAGGTCAGTGCTTGCTCATGGGCTCCACAGTGGTGCTGCCACCTGTGCCCAGCACCCAGGGCTCCCCTCAAAAGGGTGGATGCTGATCACCTGGGCTCTCACCCTGGAACAGCGTGCCCTGGAGGTACAAGTCACTGGTGGTTTGGTTTCTACCCATGGCAAAGACTACAGCAACGTGGGAGGGACCTAGGCAGACCAGGCCACTGGTTGAAGCCCTGCAGAGCCACACCCCACCCTGCCCCCACAAGCGGAAGCCCTGAGTACTGGAAGATGGTGGTTCCTTCTTCTGTGTGAAGTCTCTGCCACCTGCCTCCTAGGATTATAACAGTAGATGAAATACTTACAGGTAATGATTGCAGGATGAACCATCACAGCTGTCCATTGCCACCTCCAGCCCACATCGCTCCTGCCTCCTGCATGCACACACACTTGATGTTCCCGCTGAGTGCTGAGTGCGAGCTAGCACCACCCCCCCTCACAGACGGCCTATTCTTGTCCAGAGAAGAGTGGGCAATGCAGTCATGCCCATCCCTAGCAGGCAGGACCAGGATGCGAAGAGAATGGGTGAACTGAACTGAGCAGACTCACCTGTCAGGATTTCACCTGAAAGACAGTTGCCTTTTAGATGGAGGCAAAACTGGATTTCCCCCAGAAACACTGAGGCCCAGCAATTGTCAGCCAGCTTCCTCAAAGAATATTGAGGAGTAGAGGGAGGAGTGAGGAAAGAGGGAGAGGAGAAAAACAAGGAGCAGATAGAGCAGCAGAGAGGAGCAGAAAGGAGAGACAATATGAATTAGTGCATTCTGGGTGCTAGAGGTCTGTGATCCGGGTGCTAGCATAGTCAGACACTGAAGAGGGCTCCTTCCTGGTTTGCAGAACATCTTCTCCAAGTATCTGGGGAAGGGAGACAAAGATCAAACTCTCTGATGTCTCTTCCTATAAGGACACTAATTCCATCCTGGGGCCCCACCCTGATAACCTCATCTAACCCCAATGATCTCCCAAAGGTCCCACCACCTAATAGGATCAGGGGTTAGAGGTTCAACTATGAATTTGGTGGGGAGGTCACAACTCAGTCCAGAAGGGAGAGTTCAATGCTGAGCTGTCCTCCCCAGCCCCTCTCTGGGGTCTGGCAGTTCTTTTGCTCCAAGCCCTAGATTCTTCTAAATGCTCACTCCACATGATAAACCTTGCTGACACATCTTGAGTAGACCTCTTCTGGCACCCAAAACAACTCCAAACAAAGTAGCATCCCTTGGCTTCCCCAGCTAGATTGCAAATTCACCTGCCCTTCCACAGACTCATTTTATTTTATTTTTTACAGTAACTTTTATTGTTTTATTTTTAATTGACACATAATAATTGTACAGATTTATAAGGTACAATGTGATGTTTCAATATATGTATGATATACATAGTTGTAATGATCAAATCAGGCCAATTAGCATATCTGTCACTTCAAATATTTATTATTTCTTTGAGTGAAACATTAATAATCCTGTCTTCTAGTTATTTTGAAATATACAATCCATTATTCTTAACTATGGTTGCTGTGCTGTGCAGGAGCAACAGAATTTATTCCCTGTCTCACTGTTACTTTGTGCCCGTTGACCAACCTCTTCTCACCCTTCACCTCTTAGGATCATTATTCTTAATCATTATTCTACTTTTATGAGACTGACTTTTTTTGTTTATTTGATGTTTGGGGGTGTTTGTTTGTTTGGTACTTGGGATTGAACCAGGGGCACTCAACCAATGATCTACATTCCCAGCCCTTTTTATTTTGAAACAGGTTCTCTCTAAGTTGCTGAGGTTGGCCTTGAATTTTCAATTTTCCTGCTTCAACTTCCTGAGTTACTGGGATGACAGGCATATGCAGATTGACTTTTTTAGATCCCACCTATAAATGAGATTATTTGATATTTTTCTATCTGGGTCAAGGTAGATCTGTTTTCTAGAGCCAAATGCCCCTGGTGGTTTGAAATACTTACAGGTAATGATTGCAGGATGAACCATTACAGAGAGTAAAGACAGCTACTCCTGCACTGAGGAGCACACTGCCCAGAGCACCCAGTGTGTGCAGAGAAGGCAGTTGATCCTCAGCTGATAGCCCCAACGGCACAGCACCTCACAGGTGAACATCCCTGGCAAGACAAGCCAGGCTTCCTAGAGTATATCCTCAACATCAGCTTTAGCATCAAGATGCCTCCAGTTATGAAAGTAAATAATGTTCCAAACACCTTAAGCAAAAGTCAGTGCAAATAATTCATGTTTGGTCAATGTGGATTTATTCTGCCTCGTTTTCATGATTAGAAAGGGCATAAAGGATTGAGCTGGCATGAAGGGGATAAAGCAAGGAATTGCAAAGCTAAGGCAGATCCTTAGGACCAGACTGTCAGTAAGTGCTAATAGATCAAAGAATTCTTCGGTGGAATTTAAAATGGTATAAGGCACAACTTGAGAGAAAAAAATCAGGGAGAATATTTCTACTGACTCACTGATGAGTGAACAGGAGAAGGAACAATGCTCTTCAGTGTCAAGGCTACAGTGTGGGACTGTGCAATCTTTTCAGAGGAGAGAATAGACTGCTATCTAGACTGACAGGAATCTTGGCATGGAAATAGGTCTCAGATGCCACCAAGTGCCTGCCAATCCCGATCTTTACAACCTTGGAGTCCTGGAATCCTTACAATCTTTCTCCTGATGAATGACCTAAGCAAAGACAGGTTACAACTGGCCAAGGATCATATTCGGCACACTTGCAGGTCGATCACATGGGAGAAAGGAGGAAATGGGTGACCCCTGGCCTGAGGGCTGCACAATCAATAGAGGGCAACGTCCTTAACCCAGGCCTAGAGGGGCCATTGAGCGCCTGTTGGACATGCAAATAGAAATGTCACCAAGGCATTGGGTATGACCTGCAGCTCAGAGAAGAGACAGAACAGAGTCAGAAATGTTCACAAAGCTGTCAATGGCAACACTACTTATTTATACCTCTGAAATATTGGTGCTCCACTACCCTCCATTCCCAACTGATACATTTTTGTTCCAGCCTGGGTAGAGAATCAGGGGAGTGGTTCTCTCTAAACGTCTTCCCAAGGCCCTGTCCCTCTGCTCCAAGGTACCTACCAAACATCCAAGTACGGGACAGCAGGCCATGCCCAGGGTTGCATGACCAAGGCTACACACTCAAGTCAGTTGTATCCTGTGAGCCATCACCCTATGAATGAATGTGTCACCCCAAGAACTCACATTCACCTCTTCAAAGCCCTGCTTGTCTTGCTCTGTGGCTGCTTTGTCTTCCTGCTTTTCTTTCCCCTGGCCTGGTCTTATCTAGCTTTGGAGAGAGGAAAATCCAGTCCTAAAAGTTTGCTTAACCATTGGAGAATCTTCCCTCTGAATCTTTATGTCTGTCTTCTCTTCAGTATAAAACTGAAGAGAAATAGCCTTTGGGGTCCTGATGAGATAGAGGGACAGGGCCTGGCTGAAGTCCCCTGGAGCAGAGGACAGATAGGAAGGGAAAGGTATGGGAGAGGAAGGAAGGGAAGGGGCTAGATCAGAGCTGGGCATACACACATCACATCCAGACTGAGCACAGCAGAAGGGCCAGCCGAGAGAGCCAGTGAGGGTGAGGAGAATTGGGGGGGTCACCCAAAAGCTGAGAGAGGATGGTATTCCAAGTACAAAATAGGACTGGGTTGTCAGCATTGCTGAGAAGAAAAGATGACAGAGAAGTGGGATTGGGCAACTTGAGGTCACTGATGACTGGGAAAAGCTGGGGTTCAAGTAGTGGAGGGAGGAAGGGCCATTGGTGGGTTGATGAATGGACATGATGCTGGCCTAAGAGGCAACCTACTGGGCAACTCGTAGGAAAAGAGCCTACACAGGGTCTGAGTGTGTGGCTTAGTGGTAGAGTCCTTGCTGAGCATGTACAAAGCCCTGGGTTCATCCCAGCACTAAAGACATACACACATACATACATGGAGGATGCACAGAGGCCAGGCTGCCTCTCAGGGGCTGTGCATGGCTTGCTGAACGGCTTGGAGCATCATCCTGGAGGAGACAAGAAACCAGCAAAGATTTAATGTTAATCTGCTGTTTTTCAGTCATTCCATAGTTGACTGAGTCCTTCCCAATAATCCTTCTTCTTTACACATCATCTCTCATCAAAAGAATATTTGCAAATTACAAATTCTGATCAGGTCTGTCTTTCTATTTGCTCTTCTGTGAGAAT
Organism: Geosciurus inauris; assembly: GCA_004024805.1. Lineage (NCBI taxonomy): Eukaryota > Metazoa > Chordata > Mammalia > Rodentia > Sciuridae > Geosciurus > Geosciurus inauris. Next base: position 30,681 of record PVHX01006011.1, read on the forward strand.
ACCTTCTCTTTTTTTCTGATTGCAAAAATAACATGCTGATAAAAAGAAAGAAAAAAAAATAAAGAGCTAGGAAATGCATTGAGTGGAGCATAAATTTCTTTCTTAATCCCACCTTCTAAAGGTATCCTCAAGTTGTCATAGAATCTTCCTGTGTTTTTTCTCCACATTTTTTACTTTTTTTTTAAACAAAAACAGACTGATACGTGTATTGTTCCACACCCTGCTTTTATATCAACAATCCTAGACATCTTTCCACATCAGTGCATAGTGATCATTTTCATTGTTTTAACAACGTCAGAGGATTGCACAGTTTTCAAGGGCTGTTATTTATTGTATCATTCCCCCAGCTATGTACGTTTAGGATGTACAATTTTTTGTTATTTTATTTGTTATTCAGCATCACTGAAGTAAATATTCTTGTACAAACTTGGCACCTTTTTGTGTGCAGGTAAATACATTTTTAGAATTTGCATTATTGGGTCAGTTGTAAGCACATTTGAAATGTTAATCATAATTTTATATTTTTCCCTTGAAAAAAGTAAAAGTAGTTCCACTGTCTTTGCATAAGAATGTCTTTTAGTTTTTACCAAATGGATAGATAAAATTATTTTGAGGGGGAATGCAATAGTGTGTGAGGTGAAGTTATATAGAAAATCTCTATTATTTTAATTTTCACTTATTCTATTAATTATGGGGTAGAACAACCCTCAATACATTTATTGGACCAGTGTGTTATTTTTTTCTGTAAACTTGCTGTTTGTTTCATTTACCCATTTTGCTATTAAATTTTTTCATCTTATTGGTTTATCTGAGCTTTTCATATATGATGAAGAGGGAGAAACAGTTAATAAATAGAAGGAAAGCACTGAGCCTCAAAATCAAGACCCCAGGATGAAATGAGAGGATAGCTGTGAAAGGGAGGCAGGAAGAGGAAGCCAGCTGAAAAACAGTTCCTATCACATGTCTGGCACGGAGTCAGTCACTTCTAGAACCTGCTCCTGCAGTTTGGGCCCTGAATGCCCCATCTTCATCTCACACTATCTGCTTTTAAAAAATTATCCCTCGGGTCTCATGTGCCTGCTCTGGGCTGTTCTACACAGACTTTGGGGACAGCTGGACTGGATAGCTGGAGGTGGCTAAGAAGTCCCCTGGGGAAGGTGCTCTGGCTTGTCAGTCACTGACCCCCTGAGTGTTTGTAAGGAACACGCATGGTGCCAGGCTCTATACCATACCAAAGTGAATTCACAGCACCCAACATGGCGGGGGAGTCAGACACAATGACACATTCAGTGTGGCCAATGCCAGGACAGAGAAGTGTGGGGAAGGGGCGAGGAGAAGTGAGCTCTGAGATGGAGGAAGGGGTATCAGGGAAGGCTTCCTGGAGGAGGTTCTCTTGGATAGAGATTTCAAAGATGAATAAATTCAGGTGGAAGAGCTGCAGCAGGTCCCCAGTATCTGAATTGTGGGCCATCAGGACTAAAGAACACATTTCCCAGCGTATTTGTTCGTGTGACTGATTCTGGTCAATGTGATATTAAACAGAGGTAGTATACAATTTCAGGACTATCTTTAAAGGATGGAGCTAGGCCCTTTTTTCCCTTCTCTTTCCAAATACAGATACAGTGAGGAGCCACACTGGAGCTTCTGGGTCCTTGACAACCTAAGGAAGCTGAAAATAGCTGCCACAATTGTGCTTTTGTTAACACGCACATTATCATCTCATTTAATCTTCTCAATAATCTGAGATGGGTACTCTCATTATCCCTGTTTTGCAAATGAGGAAACTGAGTCACAGAAAGGTTAAGTGACTGATCCAAACTCACACAGCTTGCGAGAAATAAATCTGTAATTTGTGCTTTTACTCCAGACCCTAAGCTCTTAGCCATGTCATTTTTCAGCTCCTGTCCCCTCATAGATGAAGTTGCTACGAAGTGAAATATACTTTGGAGAAGAATAAAGCAGCTAGGCCAGGCAAGGTCAGTTTAACAGAGCTATCAGTGTTGTTGAGAGGGGAACATCTGAACATAGGCCTGCAGGAAGTAGAAGAGCATATTGAGGATATTCGGGGGACACACTGTCCTGCTTTCCAAATCCTGAGCTTATGGAGTTTTGTTATTGTTTTTTGGTCCTAGAGATTGAACCCAGGGGTGCTTTACCACTGGGCTAAATCCCCGGTCCTTTTTATTTTTTGAGACAAAAATTTCACCAAGTTGCTGAAGATGTCAGCTAAGTTCCTGAGGCTAGCCTCGAACTTGCAATTCTCCTGCCTCAGCCTCCAGAGTTTCTGGGATTACAGGCATGCTTCAGGGCTTGTGTTCTTGATTTAGCATCTGAACCTCAGCTTCCTCACCTAGAAAGCCTGTCAGGGCACATCAATGCATCCCACACGAGAGTGCACTGCATGGCTGTTTCCTCCGTGAAGGTTGAGAGCCAATCTCAAAGGCACAGGGCTCCAACAGTGCCCACCACATCCCAGTCAGGTGCTCAGCGCCCTGTGGATCCATCAGCTAGCTCCCAGCATCAGGCATTCCCACGGCACACACTGTAAGGCACATGCAAGCATTACCCCCACTTGATAGATGGGAAAGTGAGACTGCATAGCTTGCACAAAGTCCCAGAGATCACACACATGGCTAATGTCAGAGTCCCCAGCCTTCCCATCACTGTACCCAGAGAGGCCCTTTCCTCATTCAGCAGGAATGGTGATCAGAGCCTGTTCACGTGCCACATGCTATCCGAGGGACTGTGGTCACAAAGGGACTGAGCAAAGCAGAACAAGGATCTGACCACCCATTAGGTCAGCAGTGATGACCTGACAGCCCTGAAGAGGGGCAAGACAGGGACAAGCTCTCTGACGGAGAAGTCAGAGGTCATCCTTGCCACATTATGGGGCAGGCAAACCGGGCAGAGGAAAAGCAAGTGCCTGAATCAGACCTGAAAGATGGGATACATCTCAGCCCGATGCAGCTGATTGGAGGCGTTGGTCCCAACCACACCAAGGGCAGCTTCTCCTCTGTGGCCCCGTTTCTCACACGTGCACTTCCCAAAAGCATCCTCCATCAACACCCAGAGTCTTTTTCTGGAATAGCTAATCTAAGGCAGGAGACAGTCTTGATATTTATCCATGAGACCAGAAGGGTCCATTCTTGGGCTGGGCTTCCAAAATTCACAGGGACTTTGTGAGTCTTTTCCTCACACTGGACCTGTCACCTCCTTGCCGTCTCTAACAACTCCAGAAGGGGGTTCCTGTAAGTTCCCATTTTGCAGAGGGAGTCTCAAGGAGAATAACTGACATGCCCAGGTCACTCAAACCCAGCAGTGTGTTGGAGCCAGCTCACACCAGACTCATGAGAGCCAATTGCTGAATTTTTAGGAATTGTATGAGCTGATTGTTAAATTCAGCCATTGTTGAAAATTAAATTATATAAACTTACAAATAAATAAATCATATTAAAACAAAAGCAGTAAATGCACAGTACTTACCTGTTCCAATGTCTTATTACCATCCATGCTGTCGAGATTATTAACATCTATTGTACCCATGTGGTAGCAATGCTAACTAGTGGTGGCCACCGTGTGCCCCTTCTCAGCTCTGAATTCAGTGACATCACAGTGGCACCATTAAGTGGACTGTGATTTGCACATTTATACCTTGGAAATCAGCAAGCACGACAAACTTGGGCTTGGCTTATAGAATTATTGATTTTAGTGATAAAAAAATGTTAAAAATGCAAAATACACTTAAAAGTATGTTGTGTCCACATGTATCATAATTTGTATGGTGCAAAGAGAGAGAGAAATAGTCATCTCCCACTCAAGAACTATTAAGTAATTAAGCAAAGAAGACACTCATGTCATTGACTAATAAGTAGAGATCTGACACCTATCTGAACTGGATATCGGATTCTTGGGGAGATGCATGAAATCCCCAGATTGTTGATTGCAGCAGTTCTTTTGTCAGACCTCAGCTCCCCAGATTCCACCTGGCACTGCGACTGTCCAGAACAGAACAGCAGGGCTGGGCCCTCCTCCCAGCCCAGGGGTTCACTGAGGTGCCCTGGATCCTGGTTCAACGACACTGGCTCATTTACCAACACTACCCCAACTCTTCCCACCTCTTCTGTCTCTCCCCCACATCCTGTGACTTTCGTGACCTTCAAGACCATGCTTGTGCTTTTTGGCATTTCATGACATTTCATTTGATGTCGGGCTGCATGCTGTTCCACATGGATTGCTAATACCTTTATGCATTTAACCATGTCTCTTCCCAAGTAAAGGTAAGGGCTTATTTACTGACATCAAATAGTGAATTCTTTGTTCCCTTTCTTCTTATTTCTCTATTGCCTGTCTTCCTTGAATTTTATGAATTTTTGTGTGTTTTGAATGGTTCTAAGAAGTAATTTACATACCTAACATTTCACCCACTGAAAGTGTCCAGATCAGTGGTTTTTAAAATATTCACAGGAATATATACCCATCAGCCCAGTCAACCTTAGAATATTGTCATCATCTCAAAAAAAAAAGAAAAGACCCAGTTCCCTTTAGGGCTCATCGCCCTCCTTTCCCAGCTTTAAGCAACTACTAATCTACTTGCTGTGTAGATTTCTCTATTCAGGACTTCCACATCATGTGGAATCATGTGATTGCTATGAAAGACTGGCTTCTTTCACTTAGCATAGTTTCAAGGTTCACCCATGCATCAGTACTTAATTCCTTATCATGGCCAAATACTATTCCTTTGCACGGCTATACCCCATTTTGTTAATCTATTCATCAGCCAATGGACATTTGTATTGCTCCCCCCTTTTTGCTATAATGAATAATACTACTATGAATATTTGTGTACAGGTTTTTGTGTGGGTGAATGTTTTCATTTCTCTTAGACACATGGCTCAAAATGAAATTTCTGGATCCTATATTAAGTCCTTATCTAATCACTGAAGAACTTCCAGATTGTTTTCCATCGTGGATACACCTTATTTATCAGCAGTACATTTCTCCACATCCTCACCAACATGTATTAGCTAAATTTTTTATTCTAGCCATCATGGTGAGTGAAAGGTACTATGTCATTGTGGATTTGCATTTCCCTGATGACTAATGCTCTTGAGCATCTTTTCATGAGCTTATTATCCATTTACATGTCTCCTTTGAAGAAATACCTGCACAGAGCCTTTGCCTATTTTTAATTGAATCATTTGTCATTGTATTAGTGAATTGTAAAAATTCTTTAAATATATCTCCTTTCAGATACTTGCAAATGTTTTATCCCATACTGTGGATCTTAACTTTCTTGATGGTGTCCTTTGACACACAAAAGTTTTTCATTTTTATAAAATCCAATTTATCTATTTTTTTCCTTTCGTTGCTTCTGATTTTAGCCTCATATTTGAGAATCCTTTGCCAAGTTCAAGGTCACAAAGATTTACTCCTATGTTTTTTTCTAACCTTTTTTATGGTTTTAGCTTTTACATCCATCTAACAGGCCATGTCCATGGCATTTCATTTAAATAGAATTGATTTCTTAATTTTATTTTTATATTATTTATTTGTAAATATATAGTGATAAAATCGATTTTTGTATACAGATCATGTGTTCTAGCTCACTCTAGTTACAATGGCAATTATCAAGAATACAAGTAATGATAAATGTTGGCAAAAATGTGGGGGAAAAGGTATACTCATACATTGCTGGTAAGACTGCAAATCGGTGCAACCACTCTGAAAAGCAGTATTCCTTGTAAAACTTGGAATAAAACTACCATTTGATCCAGTTATCCCACTCCTCAATATGTACCTAAACGACTTAAAATCTGCATACTACAGTGATGCAGCCACATCAATTTTTATAGCAGCTCAATTCACAATAGCTGAACTATGGAACCAACCTCCATGCCCTTCAACAGATGAATAGATAAAGAAAATGTGGTATATTTATTCAATGAAATATTACTCAGCCATAAAAAAGAATGACTTTATGACTTTTGCAGGTAAATGGATGGATCTGAAGAATGTTATGCTAAGTGAAATAAACATGAAATAAGCATTGAAATAAGCCAATCTCCAGACCAAAGGCTGAATGTTCTCTTTTCAGAATATTTCTGTATAAAATATCATATTTTCTATGAATAGAGATCATTTTCCTCTTCCTTACAATCTGGGTGCCTTTTTAAATTCTTACCCAATTGCCCTGGATAAAACGTCCAGTACAGTGATAAGAGGAAGTGGCAAGGGCAGACATTTTTTTCCTTACTCCTGATCTTAACAGGAAAGCATAATGTAAAGTGTGGATTTTTCACAAATGCCTTTTATCAGGTTGAAGAAGTTCCCTTCCATTCCTAGTTTGTTGAATACATTTATCATGAAAGTTGAGTTTTGTTAAAGGCTTTTTTTCTGAATCTATTCACATTATCATGTTTTTATTTTTTTAGTTTATTGATATGGTATATTAGAGTAATTAACTTTCACAGGTTAAGCCAACTTTGCATTTCTGGATATGATACATGATTTTTTACATGTTGTTGTTTTCAGTTTGCTAGCATTTTGTTGAGGATTGTATCCATATGCATCAGAGTTATAGGTCTGTAATTGTTTTTGTTTTGTTTTGTTTGGTTGGTTGTTTGTTTGTGATGTCTGTCTAGTTTGGATACGAGGGGAATGCAGGCCTTAAAATGAGTCTATAACTATTCCCTTATCTTCTGTTTTAAGGAGGAATTTGTAAAGGACTGATATTCTTTTCAGTGTTTGGTAGAATTCAATGATGAAGCCATCTTTATCCTGGCTTTTTTTGTGTGAGTTAATTTTTGTTACTAATTCCATCATTTATTGATTATAGATCTGTTCAGTTTATTTCCTCTTGAGGCAGTTTTAGTAGATTGTGTCTCTCTAGAAAAGTGTACATTTCATCTCAGTTATCTAATTTTTTGGCTTACAGCCATGCATAATATTTCTTTATAATCCTTTCTATTTCTGTAATGTTAGTGGTAATATCCCCCTCCTTAATTTCTGATTCTAGTAAATGTCTTCTCTCTTCTTTGGTTAGTGTAGTTAAAGGTTTGTCAATTTTGTTGATCTTTTCAAATAACCAGCTGTGGGGTTTACTGACTTTTTCTATTGTTTTTCTCTTTCTATTTCATTAATCTGTTTAATTAACTAATCATGCATTTCCTTCCTTCTGCTTGCTTTGGTTTGGATTGCTGTTCATTTTTAAGTGTCTTAAGGTGGAGGTGATGTTATTGATTTGAGATTGTCCCTCTTTCTGAACACTGATATTTACAACTTTCCTCTGATCACGGTTTTGCTGCATCTTACAGGTTTTGATATGTTGCATCTTCATTCTCATTCATCTCACAGCATTTTATGATTTCACTTCTGATTTCTTATTTAATCTACTCATTATTTAGGAATGTGTTGTTTAATTTCCACATATTTGTGAGTTTCTTAAATATTTTCCTGCTATTGATTTTTAATTTAATTACATTGTATTCAAGGCTGTACTTTATACTAGTTCTATCTTTTAAAATTCATTGGGCTCATTTTATGATGTATTGTCTCTCCTGGACAATGTATCATGTACACATGAGAAGGATGTGTGTTTTGTTTTTACACGGAGTGTGCTGTAGATGTCTGTTAGGTCTGTTTTATAATTTTGTTCAAGTTTTTGTTGTTGTTGTTGTTGCTAATCTTATACCTAGTTCAATGAATTATTGAAAATGTTTTATTTAGGTTTCTGACTATTATCGTCAATTACCTAGTTCTCCCTTCATATTTCTCATTTTACACTTCATATATTTTGGTACTTTGTTGTTAGGTGCATATGTGTTTATAGGTGTTAAATCTTCTTGATTTATTGACCCTTTATAATCAGAAAAATGTCCTTCTTTGTCTCTGGTAATATTTTTTATTTAAAACTATTTTGTCTGATACTTATATGGCCACTATAGCTTTCTTGTGGTGGCTATTTGCATGGTATGTTTTTTTCTAGCTTATTACTTTCAATCAATTTATATCTTTGAATCTAAAGTCTGTCACTTCTATATAACATGGTTGGATCATGCTTTCTTAATCCAGGATATCTCTGCCTCCTAATTGGATTGTTTAGTCTACTCATAGAATGTTATTATTGATATAGTTGAATTGACATCTGCCATTTTAATTTTTGTTTTCTGTCTCTTTCCATTTCTTTAGTTCTCTACTGCTTTGTTTTTATTAAGAGAATATTTTCTAATGTAATATTTTAATATCTTTGCTCATTCTTCATTATATACTTGAGCTCCATTTTTAGTGATTACTTTAGGGCTTACCCTGTGTATCTTATCAGAATCAGCTTCAGACTTACACTAGCTTAATTCCAGTAATACATAGGAAAAGTTATTTCTATCTAACTACATTCTCCTTCTTCCTTTTTTGTAATAGCACTGTTATACATATTATATCTATTAATGTTAAGGCCCAATAGCACATTGTCATAATTATCCCTTTGCTATCTGCCGTCATTCCCTTACCCAACACAGCTTCACTCCCAACCACCACTTCCTTTGTGCTGTTATTGACAAATAATACATTCAATATGTTATATCCCCTGATATATGTTAGAAACATGTTATTTTATACAATTGGTTTTCAAATCAGTTAAGAGAGAAAAACACTCATTTATATCACCTGTTATAATTACACAATTGCCATTTTTTTCTTTTTCACGCACATGTCTCTTCCCTGCCCTTCCCTCTCTCTTGCTCTGACTCCCTCCCTTGGCCCCTTATCAGGGAAGTGCAGACATCATGACCTGCAGGACCAGGAGTATTCAGGTGCCTCCCTGCAGCAGCTGTGGACCCAAGAAGAGAAGAAACAAGGAGGTCATGGTGAACTCTTTGCCTCTGGGACCCGCGTGCCTGGAGGTATTCACAGGGAAAAGTACATCATGGTTAAACCCTACTGTGTGCCAGATACCAGGTGAAGCATGTCACCTATGGTGATCATTGTCCTCACAGTAGCCCAGCCAAGAAGGTGTCTTCATTGAAATTTTACTGATGAGGAAGGTTAAATGATATACTTAAGGTCAAGAGCTGAGACAAAATTTTAACATCAGTTTGTCTTATTCCAGTGTCAGAAGATAAGCTTCCCACAATGTTGGGGAAGGGTGTACTTTACATTCAGGAACATTCCTACAGTTTCTTTTCTAGGATGTGCCTTGATAATTCCACCTGACTTTACTCTGTTCTCCAATAGAATCCTAAGGTCTAGGTGGGGTAATGTGGGGTCATTTGGTTTATTTGCTTGTTTGTTTTTGTTTTTTTTGTTTTGTTTTGTTTTAATTATGACTTTGTTGGCCTTCCCCAAAATAACAAAGCACTTGGCCAAAGGGAAAAACTTGACTCTCATCCATGTTCCATCAGACTGGGCAGTATTGCCTCAGAATACAGAAGGCCTTGTTACTTTTCAATAATTTTTAAAGACTTTTTTCTCATTATAAAAATAATATAAGAACTGAAATGGAAGTAATCTATAAGCCTGACCACCCTCAGCCAACAGAGGAGTCTCAAATGGTCTCCCTCTCTGGGACCAATTTTCAGCTCAGGTTCACATCCTTTCAGGTCCCAGGATTACACTGCCCTGGGACTGTAGTTCCAGTTTCTGTCCTGCCTCAAGCTCCAGCTCCTGTCATTCCTAGTTCTAGTGGCTGCCTCAGAGGCTTCCTTCAATTTCCCTTTTCCTTGAGTCATCAGCCACAGTCTCCATCACTTTTTATAAAGAATCCTGTCCAGGGCTACAAGCCCACAAAGGAATGAGAGCCACAGTGTCCTGAGCCACTCTGTGGTCCAGGCCCTGGGACTCCATTCACCCAATCCTCCCACTACCAGAAGAGGATGCTGAGCAGCTGTGAACGATTCACCCCAGGTCAGAGTGGCTGAGCCCAGAGCTCAGAGATGTCCTAACCACAGGCTCAGTCCCTTTGCTGCCAGTAGCAGATTGATAAGTAAAAAGCTCCAAGGCACAGAGCCCCAAGACTGACCGGCAGCAGCACCCGAACCTGGTCAGGAGAGGAAAGAATCCAATCCCAGGAGATGTCAAGATCCCAGACCTACCTCATTCAGCATCACACCAGAAAGGCTCATGGTCTCTTAATGACAGGTGTGGGCTCTACACACAAAATTACACCTTGCTTTCTCTGTCTGAGTATCTCCTCCATTATAATATATATCAGAATAAACCAGACAAAGCCTTCAGTTTAGGGATGGAGTACACATCAGGGCCACAGTCACAAAGCTCATCTGCATTCTCCCTGCTCCTGGTGGCAGGATCCACAGACAAACAGGAGGAGGGTGTGTGTGCATGTGTGCATGTGTGTACATGTGTGATGTGTGTGTGCATATGTATGAGTTGGTAGTGTGGTTGTATGGCTTCAGTGAGAAGAGGGTGGGGAGTGTGCAGAAGTCCTACTTCCTAGGAGCTCAATCTCAGTTTTCTCATCTGCAGCCCATACAGGCTTTGATGAACACAGATATGAGTGAAAGCAACTTTTATAAGACCTGCTAATTATTCTTTTTTATGGCATAAGTCATAATTTTATACCTCTTTATAACACCAGAATTTAGAATACTGCCTGCCTGATTGCTTCATTTTTTAAATGATGATTATAACAACAAGGATGGTGTCATTTCAATACAGGTATGTGCAAACTTTTAAAAATATATATTATAGAAATATTCATATTTTAACTTTTTAAACAGTGCATCACATGTTCTAAATAAATTTTAGCCAGGCAATGGTGGTTACTTGGGAGACTGAGGTAGTAGAATTCCCCAAGTTCAAAGGCAGCCTGGGCAATTTAGCAAGACCATGTCTCAAAAAATAAAGGGACTAGGGATATAGCTCAGTAGTGGAGTACCCCTAGGTCAATCCCCAACAAAAGATGAAGGAAGGAAGGAAGCAAGCTGTTATAGTTTGGATGTGAGGTGTCCCCCAAAAGTTCATGTGTGAGACGATGCAAGAAGGTTCAGAGGAGAAATGATTGGGTTGTAAGAGTCTTAACCCAATCAGCGAATTAATCCCTGATTGGGATTTAACTGAGTGGTAACTGAAGTGGTAGGGTGTGGCTGGAGGAGGTGGGAATTGGGTTGTGGCTTTGGGTTCTCTGGCAAGTGGAGAACTTTCTCTCTGCTTTCCGATCATCATGTGAGCTGCTTCCCTCTGCCACACTCTTCTACCATGATGTCCTGCCTCACTTGGAGCCCTGAGGAATGGAGCCAGCCTTCTATGGACTAAGACCTCTGAAACTGTGAGCCCTCAAATAAACCTTTTCTTCTTTGTAGTTGTTCTGGTTAGGTCCTTTAGTCACAGCAGGGAAAAAGCCAACCAAAACTCAACAAAAGAAAAGGAGAGAAGAAGAAAGGAGGAATGGAAGAATATTCATGGCAGCACTCTTTGCAAGACCTAAAATGTAAAAACCACTCAAATGTCCATCAGGTAATGAATGGATAAACAAAATATGGTACATTCATACAACAAAATATTATTCAGCCATCAGAAGAGAATGAACTACTGATACATCATATAACATGGAAGAGACTAAAAGCATTATGCTAAGTGAAAGAAGTCAGACCCAACAGATTAAATATTGTGTGATTCCATTTATATGAAATGTCCAGAACAGGCAAATCCATAGGAAAAGAAAGCAGATTAGCAGTTGTTAGAGCCTGCAGAAAGGAGGTACTGGGGATGGTCTGCTAATAGAAGAGGGGGCTATTTTGAGGACTAGATATACATGGAACCTAACATGGAAAGTTTACAGAAGCAAAATGGCCCTTCATTAGAGGGGAGGAGGACAGAGCCCAACCACCATCCTTCTTCTTGTCTCCCTGCAGCATCTTTGTGGAAGTTCAGGGAATGATTTGGAAAAATAGTTTCAGAAACAGCTTGCACACCAATCTTCTAACCAGAAGACATAATTCTGGTGGAAGAATTGGGGCTCTGGGACAAAGCACAGTTAAAGTGGTTTCAGCCTCTCTTGGGATCCCATTTAATGAACAGTTGATCATTTCCCTGATTCCAGCCTCCCCAAGAGAAGAAGGGCCAAGGCAGGGGTAGTCCTGTGACAACAGCTGATATCTGTGGGCTTGTGCTATATCCCTGACCTTATGTAATGCTCAGATAACCCTGCCAGTCAAATAACATTAATAATTTCCATTTTACATATTAAAAAGAAAGAAAGACTGCACTACAAGATTAAAAGCTGCTTGTTTAAGATCAATAGATACTAAGTGGAGATTCAGAATTGAATTTGGACCAAACTCCAAAGTCCACTCTCATGGTTGCCATTGTCCTGGACCCACTGGGGGCATTCAGAAAAAGGTGTAGCAGAAACACCAAGATGGGAGGAAGGCACAAGTGTTCTGACAGATCTCCACTCCCTCCTCCACTCCCGTGAAGTTCTTGGTGGTTGAAGAAAGCCATAATAAAACTCCCTCCACTGGCCTGGTTGGGAACCTGTGAAGCAGAGGCAGAGCCAGGCTGGGAGGCCAGGCTGGGAGGCCAGGCTGGGAGGCAGGCAGGGTGGAGGACAAGATACTTTGGGCTTTCAGAGATAGAAGTGGGGAAAGCTGGAGGTCCAATCTGGTCAATCCAGTTGGCCAGGCCAGATCACACAGAGGATACCAGTGAGAGGAGCCCAAGCTATACTCCTGGCTGGGGCTTGCCCCAGTCTTGAGGGAGTTGGTCCAGTCTCCTCTGCAGGAGGAAGACACTGCTGCGGGGCAGCCTACAGGTCCCTAGAAGGTCTCAGGAGAATGTCCTAGGGTTCATGACTTGCCAGCACCCTCAACCCCCTTCCCCTGCTTGCCCAGGCAGCATATCTATCTGTCTGCCCAGATGGCTAGGTGGAGGGCCCGTCCTACCAACTCCCTCCCAGATGTATCTGTGAAGTGGTAGTCAGCATCTGCTGCATGCCCAGGTCCCTGCCAGGGGCTGGGTGGACCACAGTGGGTCAGGTGGGGATACAGACAAAGGGAACAAGGCTTAGTGCTCACCAGGATGCTGGAGGAAGCTCAGGGGTAAAGACCCTGAGGTGACAACACATATACACAGAACAATTTAGAAAGGGACTTCTCTATGGCTCTCCAGGACATGGTCCTGCCACATGTAGCCAGAGAACCTCTGCACACCCCACGGGACAGCAGGACCTCATGGGGCTGGGTTAAGGGGGAAAGTTGAAGAGGACTCCTTAGCTTCTCAGGCCATATATGGGGTGGTAGAGCCATCACAGATCCTAGAGGAAAGGGTCAGAGAGAACCAACAAATCCAGAACCCTGGAGAGGACTCTGGGATAGGAACACCTGAAGCATCCTCTGTCTGAATCACAAACATCCTAAGGAAATGTCACCAACTTTCAGAGTTACCCACAGAACTCAGAGTAAAGCCTGCACCATATGACAAGGCAGTTGGCCCCCTGATGACCCACCTTGCCTCCATTCTGATGTAGTGACTCTCATACTGCAATAATATATACCTCCTGTCCTGCCCAAGATGGGTGCCTGTGAAGTTGTGTGCCTTTCCCCTGCCTGACCCCTGTGCCTCTCCTCCCCAGCAAGTGGGGACCCTTGAGGACAGGAGTGTGGCAGTGTGGGCATGACAGGTCCTGGAGCCAACATCCTTCAGAGCTCATCAAGTTCAGTCCCCCTGAGAGACAAAGACTTACTACAGAACAGGCTGACTGTGGGCTCAGGTGGGAGAAGAAGCCAAGTGAGCAAGACTTGACCAGGATCCCAGATCCTTGATGGTGCCCCTCACCTAGTGAGACCTGGACAGTTTTGTGAGATGGGGTATGAGAATTCCTCCTTGAAGGCATCCAGGTGACACAGGAATGGCCTGTCCAAAGGCCTTCTCTGTACCCAGTCCAGCACCAGACACCTCTAAGTGTCCATCCTGGCTGTCTTGTGCACAGCCAGCCTTTGTGCACAAGGACCAAACCTACTTTTCCTTGGGCTGTTATACAACTGTAAGACACAGGGGTGAGATTGCTGACTGGACTGGTCAGCCCCTTCTCCCTAGGTGCCAGCACACAAGGACCTACATGTCCTTGACTGGGTGTGGCCAGTGCAATGGTAAGGAATACCCCCACACCCTTTTGGCCATCTCTTTGGCACAGCCCTTTGCCAAGATAACAGCAACAAGAAAAGGATAGTGCTGTCATCAGCAACAAGGCCAAACATTCCACAAAGACAAATATAAAACAATCTGCAAAATCTGGTTTGGGCTCTCTCTAACACAAATGTCAATGGAAATCCCCAACTCCGTTCTCAGGAAACCCAGTCATCTGTCATAGGCATGGTGCATGATCAAAAAAGACATCTCCTTCCGCCCTCCAGCACCACATCATTAATCTCCCACAACAGCCAGCAGACCCAAGAGCACCATCTGCAGAAAATGGGATCATGTGACAGAGCATCCACCAGTCCTCTCAGCTGCATCCCTCCACAGACAGACATCAGTCTCCCTCAGAATGAGAAACAGGAGGCCCAAAGGCCCCACAGGACAGGAAGCAATCTGCAGTCTCGAGATCAGCCTTACTGAAACTCAGCAAAGGTGGGCAGAGGTTGACAGATCTTCCCAGAAACCTTGGGGTGTCTTTGGTGGAGGAGTACTCAAGTACACCCCCAGGTCCTGCAAGGTTAGAAGGAGGGAAGCAGAAGGGAGGAAAGAACAAAGGAGCGGGCAGCCCAGCCTAGACTGAGGAGGTCCTGTGGACTTCTACAAATGTCACTCCACTGTGATGCACGCCAGTTTGGAAATGGAAGGAAACTAAGAATTTCCTGTAATAATTTTTTCTGTTTCTCAGAGAAGACTGCAAGCAGAGGAATGACCTTACCAGCTCACCAAGCAAGTTAGTAACAACCCTGGAAGTAGCAGTCAGGATTCCTGCCCTACACACAGCACCTACTCACATGCACAAGTCAGAACTGCTTCCCCACCTGGAGGCCAGCACTAATGCTTATTAAGCATCGTTTGTGTGCAAGACTTTGCACCAAGTGC
The DNA here is from genome assembly GCA_004024805.1 of Geosciurus inauris. NCBI lineage: Eukaryota > Metazoa > Chordata > Mammalia > Rodentia > Sciuridae > Geosciurus > Geosciurus inauris. The sequence continues at coordinate 45,708 of PVHX01006011.1, forward strand.
ACATGGATCACAGATGACAAATGAATCATCGCACAGGAAATATTTAATATAAATTGTGGCAAAAGGTATGCAGTGCTGAAAGATCATGTAAGCAGGGCCTAGTCTAGGACTGGAGGACAGGGAGAAACTTCCTAGGGGGGTGACATTGACACTTGAAGTGTTCACAGATAAAAAGTGGATAGACATAGTTACAGGGAAGAGAATCTCTTCCCTCCTCTTTGCAAACTGTTTGCTCTAAACAAGCTGACCATGTTTCTGGCCTTCGTGCACAATATGGCCATTATTGTCCTGAGCTTTTGCTCATGCCACCCCACCCCATGTGTTCCATATTTCAGGTCCCACTCCCAGTTCTTTGGATCTACAGCATCCTCTACACCTACCACTGTGAATGGGACCCAGGTATGCTGAGGGTTCCTCCTGTCTCAGAAGTTTAGACTCCATCCCCACAACATCTGCCACAGAACTGGATTTCTAGCAAAGAATGAATGAATAAATGAATCAATGAATGAATAACCCCATAAGATATGGCCAAACATAACACAAGGGAAATTCTGGGATTCCTACTCTTCTGCCAGCTGGCTCAGATAGGGGATGGGCAATCTCATGAATCCTGAACAAGGACCCAGACCCTTCTCCCAAGTGAGAATGGAGCCATTTTATAGCTTGGTCCCTCTAGGTGTTTCTCTGATCAGTGGTCCAAAAAAATCACCTTATTTAAACTCCCTTCTCCTGATTGTTCTCTTAAAATTTAACAAAGTCCTTTCATCAGAGCCTCATGAGAAAGGAAATGGCTTCCAGGCCTTGGTTTCTACCCTGGGGCAGTGGAGGGTGGTCAAGAAGCAAAAGATCTAACAATAATGACATCTAAGGGTGCCTACTCCCACAGTCTGGGACTCCTCCTCCAGAAGTCTTTGGAAAATTGTCCCTGATCTGTCAAGACCCCATGGCTGATCTGCAGCAGGGCTGGGTACCATCCATGGTCTGGCTCTGGGCCACACTCCCATCTTCACAATATCATCCAGGAAGGATGCTAGGGTTCTTCCTCTGTCAATCTGAGTCTCTCCAGCCCAGGTCACAGAGAGCTCTGTGTCTCAGGACTCAAATAACCAGGGTTCCAGGCACTACATCATGAAGCCATCTCCACATGCTCAGCTTCTAGGCCTTTCCATATCAGACTCTGAGCACCTGGGAACATATCCATCTTGCCCAGTCATGGTCTCCTGAACCTGCTACCCCAGCAATTTCCCAGGAGTAATGTATAGCAGACAAGCAATAGATAAATATCTTGGACTCAGAATCACAGTGCCAGGGCCTCTGATGACTTGCTTGCTGACTGACCTCAGTGCAAAGAAAAGGTGAGTTCATATTAACCAACCAATCATATGTACCATTCACATGAGATTGTGAGGAGGTGCTTATGAGCTGGATTTTCAAAATCAAGAGAGCTTCCAGTACCTAGGAGTAAAGAAAAAACCCTGGCATTCCATTTTGTTTTTTTCTGAAGTAATCACTGGATTAACCCTTGTCCAGTTACAACCTCAGAGAACCACATTTTCACCTAGAAAAGACTATTGGAGGAACTTTTGCTGTCTGTGCTGGACAATTTCCAGGTAAGTAGATCAGAGCCCTCTTGGAGGAAAAGGAAAGCACGTGAAGCCCAGGGCTAGGGTGCATTGTAGTCTATGTGAGGACCTAGAACAAGGGCCTCACCAGAGCAATAGAACAGCATCCATGGAGCTGCATTGCTGTGTGACAGCAACAGAAACAACAGTGCCCCTGGCTTCATGGGATTCTCCATCTCTCTTCCTCAGTGTCTGAAAGTAGCACCAGCTTTGAATTCTTGGATAGTTCATAGGGCACCTGCCCTACAATGGAGCTGGTGGCGATTCCAGCAGCTCACATGTAACCATACTTCCCATCTCTACCAACTGGAGGCAGTGGGTAGGGGCCATTTGAGGTCTACAAGCACTGTCCTGCTTAAACATCCCCACCACAGGGTAAGGGATATGAAAGAAGAGTGGCATACACCCTTGTCTGCCTTTTGCAGAGGAAGGTGTTTGGGTGTTTATAACTTCCCCCAAATCACACACCATCAGTAAGAGGAAACACTGGGATTTACAGTGAAACAATCTGACTCCGGTCTTTCTGCATTCCACAAGGCCTCTCTGCCCACATCAGAAGCCAGCAACCCAAAAGACGTCTCAGGCCCATGTTGCTCTCAGCTATTGTCTCTCTTTGGGTCCAATACAGTGAAGGCTTCCCCAAAACTCAGCCCTGCCCACCCCCTTCTCCAGTTAGTGCAATGCCTTTGGTATTTGGTTCACATGTGGCCCAAGCCCCCCTGGATCAAAGACCATATGTGACACATGCCATGGTTTGTGTGTGTGGCAGGAGGGGGGGGGTTGTTTGGTTTTCCATTTTGCTTAGCTGGTGCAAGAAACATGCCTGAGCAATCAGCATAACTTTTGAGAATCAATTTGTATTCTGTCAGCTTGAGTGTCATTAACAACCCCCGCTAATACAGCAGTAATGAACATCTGGAAACATAGCAGCTGTAGGGGGAATGGAGTATACAAAACCCTATGATGACAGCTTGTTTTTCATGAGCTAGATTGGCTCTGTGCAAATAAGGGAAGTGAACAGACAAAATGGAAGCCAGAGAGAGAGAGAAGGGGATGGGAAAGGGGAGCAGTTGCTCTTCAGTCCACGTCCTCCAAGGCAGGCCTCCCTCAGAGGAGGTGCCTTTTGCTCCCAGGGGTCTTCTGGCTACTTGGGGCCAACAGTTTATCTTGAGATATCTCAAGGCAAGTGAGCCCTAGGGGCTGGGCAGGCCTGAGTGGGGCCACGTAGGCCTGAGTGGGGCCATCTGGCCAGGCCGATGTCCCAGGGCAAGAGACATTTATCCTGATCTAAAGCTTGCATGAGAGGACAAGTGAGCATGGCTGCTTCTCCTCTGTTCAAATTTATTTCTAGGTGGGGAGACAACACAGAGAGCAATCTCCAGTGGGGCTCAGACTACAGTAGGTGGTGAGCAGACTACGGAAGGGCATTCTCAGCAGATGGCTACCCAAGCGCCATCAGCATGGCGGGCTCCCTGCCTCCCTGTATGGTGGACTGTGGTACCGTTAGAGAGTCAGAAAAGGTAGTTGACCAAGCCCAAAGGAGAGTGTTGAGTGGTGTTGATGACCTTCACTTGTTCATGAGGGATGAAGCCATCACAAACCTATGCTGCAAAGTGACCAACATGACATGGAATCATTGAAGACTGGGATGTCATGGGAAAGTTCATGGAATGAGTGGTTTTTAAGTATCTTATAACTGAACCTGAGGACCATTATTTTTTTTAATGATATAATTTCCAATGAATACACCAGAAAACAGAGTATCTTAGAGAAATTATGCTTGAATCATTGAATGTACCAGGACTCTACACTGCAGTTTAGGTAGCACTGGCTTTAGCAGCCTGTTGGACATCTTCACAGATTAGCAAGCTAACAGGTATCATCGACAGCAGATATGGACTTACCCATCTTATCCCAGTGGCAGAGGTTATGTAAATTAGAAGGTGCATCAAACACATTGAGATAGCAGGTAGAGATATCAAGTATTTCGTTCAATAGTTGCTGAGGGAGCAGGAGGTGGGAATCATTCCTGAGTAGTCATGGGAGTCCATGAAAGCCATTAAGGACAACTACAGTTACATTTGCCCTGATATAGTCGAGTAATGTGCCTAGTATGATGTGGATCCCCAGACGTGGATCAAACAGTACATGGGTATCAATGCAGTCAACCAGAAGAAGTTCATTATAGATGTTGGTTATGAGAGGTTCCTAGGACCTGAAATATTCCTGCACCTAGAGTTTGCCAACCCAGACTTCATAGAATCCATCTCAGCTATTGTTAATGAAGTAATACAGAATTGTCCCACCTGCATATGTGGTCGACTGTATAAGAATGTCATTCCTTCAGGAGGCTCGACAATTTTCAGGGATTTTGGACATGAGCTGCCAAAGAGATTTTAAAAGAGTGGTGGATGCCAGATTAAAATTTAGCAGATAGTTCAAAGGCAACAGAATAAAGCTTAAACCTGTGGAGGTTCAGGTGGTAACACATCGAATGCAGTATTATGCCCAGTGGCTGGGAGGTTCACTGCTGGCCTCAACTCCAGAGTCCTTTCAGATCTGTCACACCAAGGAGTATGAAGAATGTGGCCCTATCATCTGCTGCCACAATCCTGTCTTCACAGTCATGTCTTAGCATCTTCCTTGAAGTCATCATTCAATAGTGTTATGGTGGGAACAAGTGTCCTTAAGAATCTAGGAAAGACCGCAGCTCCTGTAAATCCCAATGTTTGGTGCTGTCTGAGCAGTGCACTTACAGCACCTCGTGCATGAGCACAGTGCAGTCTTCAGCAAAAACCATTCATTTATTGCTAAGGGGTTTTGCCCTCCCTGTCCCCATGACCCACATTTTCTCTCCTTCTGAGCATCTAGTTGACCGATACAATTCTGAAGAAATTCAAATGCAACTTTAAAAATTATTAGAGGAAAAAATGGCACAAAATAGTTTTCCTTTGTAAGGTGTAAACACTGATTCTCCCAGCTTATTTTTACAAATAAAATATTATAAACTTGAAATACAAATCAACGTTTACATTTCCTATCATTTTGTATTTTATGGTATTTTGTACAACTGGCTAAAACTCAGCATGAATAGGTACCAATGTCATGAAGTGCTGTAATAAAAAAGTTTTTAATTGTGAGGCATGTTCTAATATGTTTATAAGCAAATAAAACTGAGCAAACCTTTTGCCACGTTTGCTAGAAAATGATTATACTTTGTTGGCATGACATGAAGTCTGAACACTGAATAGTATTGTGTAAGAATTATTATGGATACTGTGTCTCTTGGGTGGTTGGGTTTTTTTGTTTTTTTGGTTTCTTTGTTTTTGTTTTTGTTTTTGAGCTTTCTGGAACTGCTTTATGGAAGAGGATGGTTTGATGTTGGTGAGTGTTCGATTAAATGCTACCTTAAACCATTGTAATAAAACCTGTTAGAATCTTTATAAATAATAAAAAAAATTCCCATGTAATATATTCCTTTGGATGTGATTGTAAATGGAATTGTTTTCTTAATTTCTTTTTGAATTGTTCACTGCTGGTTAATAAAATCACAACTGATTTCTGTGTATTAGCCCTGTATCCTGCAACTTTGCTCAATTTATTAGTTCTAGTAGTTATTTTATGGATCCATGGAGATTTACTATGTATAAATCATGTTTCAAATAGAGATAGTTTCACTACATTTTTTACAGTTTAGATCCCTTCTATTCTTCATCTTGTTGAATTTCTCTGGCTAGTACTTCCAATGCAAAATTGAATAGAAGTGGTGAGAGTGGACATTGTTATTTTACTTTTGATCTCAGCTTTCAGTCTTTTGACATTGTGATGTTAACTATGGATTTTTCATAAATGCTCATACCTTCATTTTTGATGCATATTTTTGCCAGATTTGAATTCTTGTATGATGGTTTGTTTGGTTTTTTTGTTTTGCTTTACCTTCTTTGGGATTTTGGATTTTGGTTTTTGTTTTCCTTCTCAGCATTTTAAATATATCATCCCACTCTGGCCACCATGATTTCTGCTAAGAAGTTCTGTTAATCTTATTAAGTATTCATTGTACATAACAAATTGTTTCTCTCTTGCTGTTTTTCTTTGTCTTTGGCTATTTACAGTTTGATTATTACATGTCTTGCATGGTTGCCTTGGTATTTTCCTACTTGAAGTTTTTTAACCTTCATGGATGTGTAGATTCATATCTTTCATGAAATTTGAAAAGTTTTCAACTATTACTTCCTCTTGTATTTTTTCTGACCCTTTTCCTTTATCTTCTCCTTCTAAGACTTCCATAATATTTATATAGATCCACTTACACTGTCCCATAGTTTTCTCAATTTCTTTCTATTCATTTTTCTTCATTCTTTCCATTCCTCAAACTGGGCAATTTCAACTGTCCTATCTTCTCTGTCTGCTTAAATCTGCTGTAGACACTCTCTGGTGAGTTTTTCACGTTACCTATTGTACTTTTCAGCTCCAGACTTTCTTTATGGTTCTTTTCTATAACTCTGTCTCTTTATTTATATTCCCCACTTGTTTATACAGCATTCTAATTACCTTTAGTCTTTGTCCATGGTTTCCTTCATCTTCTTGTGCATATAATATAGTTAATTTAAATTCTTTGTCTAGCAAGTTCAATGTCTGGACATTCTTAAAGATGGTTTCTGTGGATTTCATTTTTTTTGTTCAGAATTGGATATTTTAAATATTGTAATGTAGTAACTCTGGAAATCATATTCTCCCATTTCTCTAGGGTTTTCTGTTTTGGATTGTTAAAGGCAATATTTTCCCATTTGTTTAGTAACTTTTTCAAATTAGATTTTCAAAACTTACATGCTTAGTTGTATGTTGTCACTGAAGTCTCTGTTACATTATGTCTGTGGTCAGAGAGTGACTTGACAGGGAATTTGTTGAATGCCTGCATCCAACAAGAGAAAAAAGGAAAAGAGGCTTTGCATCTCTTTAAAGTCTCTGGACAGATTCTACTTCATCCAGAAGATGTTGAAACATTGGCAAGCCTCTATACTAGTCCCTCAGTGAACCAATGGATAGAATAAAATATACAACCCTATCTCAGAAGACAAGGTTTATTGCCCACACTGGTACCAATAAGCCATACCAGGAATGCAGAGCATCTTCCCTGCAGCTGCCTGACTCAAGATTAGGACTGGAGGATGATAATTGCAATACAAAATACAAAATTTACTATCTACTATTTACTTTCTTAACTCTCCTGTGAGTGCTTCAAGGATTTTACTAGATTTCAGAGTTCTAAAATAGTTGATTCTTTCAGTTTTCCCCCTCAATAGTTGTTTGGTAGAGGAATCAATTCCTAAAACTCCATACACTTCCACCATCCACAACATGGTTATTAATCTCTTTTTTGGATAGCTTAGGGTTTTTTTCCCATGGTTGTGATTATATCCAGGTTTGTCTCTCTTTTAGAATGAGTTCTGATTATATATATTCATCTGGAAAAATCACATATTGAGTCCATTCAGCAATTTCTTAACCCTTCTTCAATCTCCTCCACATCTGAGACACTATCCACCCCCCTTACTAGCCATACTGCTTTGGGGTTTTTTCTTCCTCTCCGGGATGAAGGCACAATGGTTTGGAGGCAGTGAGTTGACTCACAACAAAAGTTTTCATTTTTAATTATAGTCAAATGTACAAACTTGTGCAGATTTTTTTTTTACTACTTAGAGTGAATCCAGGTTTATACCTGAATTAATTACACTCCACTCACTTCACTCACTTGCATTCCAGGGGAGTTTTTTGAGCATTTGAGGAATGGAGCTCCCATGAGGAAGTGTGGACTTACACATTAACCCTGGGGTTTCCCACAGGGAGTCGTCCCGCCTGTGATGCCATCCATCATGTGTATCCTGGTGAAACACACTGGGGGCCAGCAGGGCCAGCTAGTGATTTATCTCTTTTGTTGGAGGTTTCCAAAAAATCAGTTCGGGTATTTATTTATGATTCGAGATTTTTAACCCACTAATTTCTACTCCTATTTATTTATTTGTCCTGCTTTCCTTGAGTTTACCTTGTTCTTCTCTTTTTAACCTGAATTAAAAGTTTCCTTTATTTCTCTTCTTTTCTTCCTAACACAGAAAACATTTAGGGTCATGAATTTGCTTCATTATAACTTTGGCAGCTCTCCTGGGTCTCCATATGTAGGGTTTTCACATTGCCATTATTCAGCAATTGCAGTTTCTTTTTGATTCAAAGTTATTTAAGAAATGATTGCACTATTTTTATGTTTATATTCAGATTTCACATGCATGAAAATATAGGGTTTTATTTTTGTTCTTAATCTCCATTTTCATTGCAGTGGGTCAAAGCAATGACCTGTACAATTTCTATCAGGAGAATTTTCTTTATTTCTTCCTTCCTCCTTCTCCTCCTCATCCTCCTCCTTCTTCTTTGCCTTTTTGCCTTTTTATCTAACAAGTGAAATACTTTTATAAGTGTCCCATTGACACTGGAAAGGATATGGTTTCTCAGCCTAAAGGGCACAAATCCACCTTGTAAACTATGAAGTCCTCATCTTGCTGATTGCATCACTCAGCATTCCCTTGTCCTTATGGACATGTTAAGTCCTTAGAGAGCTATGGTGTAGTTCTTTACACTCACCATGTTTCTTTCAAGCTTTCCTTATGTCATGGGTGCAGCAGAGTCAGCTGATGTTAGTCTGGGGCCTGACGTTCCTCTGGAATGTTGTTATTTAGGGCAAAGAAAACTAGCAAAAGCTACAGAGCAAAGGAGAGGCAGCACATCCAGGGGTAGTGGCGGGAGCCCCTGCGTGCCTGTGGAGATGGAGGATGGACTCACCGCTTACACCCTTAGGGTGGTCAATGTTCCCACTCCAGTACATGGTGAAGATGTTAGGTGACTTTCCAGATTCCATTGCTTTAGACAATTATCTATACAAACTGCTTAGAGACTTGCACAGAAATATAACACCAAGTTAAGGGAATTGAAATTATAGTACCAGCCTCTTCTTAACACCATATCTATCTGTTCCTGTTTCCCCTGAGAAGCAGAACTGAAGTAGTCAAAGAAAAGTTTCTAGTGTGACCTTCAAGGACCTGATTTGTCTTGCATTTACATGATACAAGGTCCAGAAATTACTTGGACTCCAAGCAATGTCCACTGACTCCTCCAAAGTAAGATGACAAAGAAGCTCATTTTTAGAGTCAGGCATGGTGGTGCACACCTGTAATCCCAGCACTTTGGGAGGCTAACACAGGAGAATCAGAAGCTCAAAGCCAGCCTCAGCAATGGCAAGGTGCTAAACAATTCAGTGAGACCTTGTCTTGAAATAAAATACAAAATAGGGCTGAGGATGAGGCTCAGTAGTCTAATGCCCCTGAGTTCAATCCCTCATACCCTCCCCCCGAAAAAAGAACCTCATTTTTCACTTCCTACTCCATCACTCCTATCTTTCTTCCAGTTTTTATTGATCTTTGAAATCTTAGAATCAGCTTCTAATTATTGTTATTATCGCTAATATATTTTAATGATTTATGTTAAAAAAGTAAGATGTGTTTTGGTCAACTGTGACCAAAAGACCTGACAAGAACAATTTCAGAGGAGGAAAACTTATTTTGGGGCTCACAGTTTCAGAGGTCTCAGTTCATAGATGGCTGGATCCATTGCCCTGGGCTCGAGAAAAGGCAGAACATTATGGCAGAAGAGAGTGGTAGAGGAAAGTGGCTTAGGACATGGCCACCAGGAAGTAGAGAGGGCTTTGCTCACCAGAGACAAAACATATACCCCAAAGGCACACCCTCGGGGACCCAACTCCTCTAGCCACACCCTATGCGCCTATAGTTACCACCCAGTTAATCCCTATTACAAGATTAATGCGATGATTATGTTAATAAGTTAATCATTTCACTTCTACACTTTCTTACATTGTAAGAAAGATTTTCTTACACATGAGATTTTCGGGGACACCTCATATCTAAACTAAAACAACATGCATCATTAACAATATAAGAAAATCAAATTAAGAGCATAACAGAATGCCTCCTCACAAGAGCATAACAGAATGCCTCCTCACATCCACCAGGTTGGAAAACACTAAAAGTCTGACAATACCAAGTATTGGCAAGCACTATGGAGCCACATGAACTCCCAGACCCTGCTGGTACAGGTGCAAAATGGTGTGACCACTTTAGAAAATAGTGTGACCTCTAGTAAAATTGTGCATGTGCTTTTCTTATAATCCAGGAATTCTACTTCTAGGTATGTGACCCAGAGAAATGTGGGCACCTGTGCCTCAGAATGTATATCCAATGCCTTAGAGACTACCCTAGTGGACTTGGGTGATCAGATACAAAGTCTTAAGGTCAGACAACAATTACAATGCCATATCACTTATTAGTTTATTTATGTAACATCTTTTCCATACAATACCTCTCAATGGGATTGGGGAATGGTAAAGATACATCTATTAGAAATTTGAAATCATAACAATGTTAGTTTAGATCTTTTGCAGCTACACTATTATATCCAAGTCATACAAAAAAGTAAGGTGTCTCCTGCCAGTTTTACAAAAAAAACTGTTGGATGACCTAAATGATTTCAATCCTTAAAATATGCTAAAACATACTCTATGGTATCTCTTAGGACTTGTTTCCTTGCTCTTAATTCTGTGACATTCTCTCATAGTCAGCTATAAGATCGTCTGATACAAGTCCCAGCACTTCAAAGTAGATATACATAGGTTGCATTTAAAAAATAAAAAGGGGGAGATATGCAGAGGAGTGACTTGGATCAAGGTCTCTCACGGCCTCATGGTTGTGGCTATGCTTGCACTGAAAACTTCCTGTGCAAAGGTGCAAGTAAAGATTGCCCAGTTTCTAGAGTGATGGCCTGCCTGAGGAAGCTCTGTACAAAGGCATGGAACTATATCAGTCTTGGCCCTGAGCTCAGACATCAGCTGCCAGGGATAAAGAATTCTGGACATAATAAGATAACCACAAGGTCTCGCAAATGCCACAGACTTCAAGCCTGTCTGCTTTGCAGAAACCCCCACATATAATCTTTTGATTATAAAACCTATATAATAAACATGCTGTGCTAGATCTGGGTCATTCTTCCTCCATCAGAGAAAGCTGGTCCCAGCTTTCTCTCTTAAAAAATAAAAAAAAAGAATATATATTTAAGAATTATCACAATGAAAATATCCAAATTAGCCAAATATTGAACAAAATGCATATAATCCTTGCTATTGTTTGGATCTGAAATGTGCACTATTGGGGGGTGGTGAAATCTTCAAGAGATGAGGCCTAGTGAGAGATCTTAGTCATGATTTTGAAGGGGATTTGAAACTCTGTTCTCTTTCTCTTCTTCACCTCTGGGCCCTGAGGTGAGTAGGCCTCATCCACCACGTATTCTTGTCATGATGCACTACGTCATCGTGGGCCCAAAGCAATGGGGCCAATTGGTCATGGACTGGAACTTCTGAAACCAGGAACTAAAATAAACTTCTGCTCTTTTTGATTCTATCATCTCAGATATTTAGTACAGTAACTGAAAGATGACTAACAACTATCAAAAGTAGAATGGATCAAAAGTGAAATGCCAAAGAGCAAAATAAATGGCAGTACAAACAACAATGCACATACTTTTCACAAAGATAGTGTAATACCAAGGGGAAGCAGTAAAATACAAAATAATACAGGCAGAACTGTACATAATCTCCAACCTAAATACCTGCTTCATCCCCGAACCCATCTTTTATACCAAACTGCCCACCTACCCTATCCTCTTGCATCTCAAATTCATATGCATAATCTGAATTTCTGATCTACCTCTTCAGAGTAGGCTCCTCCCTTACCTTGGTTAATGGCAACTTTACCCTTCTATTTTCTCAAGCCAAATACCTTGAAGTCATCCTTGCCTTTTCTCTTCCTTTCATACCTCATGTGTAAATCAAACATCTACTGGCTCTGCTTCAAAAATCTTTCCAGAATCTGGCCAACTCCATGCTGAATACCAGTCCCAGTCACCATCACTTCTGACTGCACCAATGCAGCAGGGCCTTTGGATCTCCCTGCTTCCCCCAATATCCACATGACTCCTTGACCCAGTAAGATCTGACTTCACACATGCCATGTATGGACCTGCCTCAGGGTCTTTGCACCTACTCTTCCTTCCACCTGGAACATTCATGCATTTAACCATGCGGCTTGCTCTGCCACTTTTTTCAGTTCTGGGTTCACATATAAGCTTTGTGTTGAGGCCTATTGGACCACCCTGTATAAAACTCCCCCTTTCCCTGTGATTCTGGCCCTCCCCATCCCCAGTCTTATTTTGGTTTTTTTGCATAACTTTCTATATTGTCTTACTTACTTATTTAGTTCATCCTTTACTGTTTTCCCTAGCCTACCATCACTTCTAAATCTGAGCTCCATGAGGAAGAGGATGATTTTCTGTTTGGTGGGTTGCTATGTCCTTAGAGCACACACTTTTTTTTTCTGTACTGGAGATTTAACCCAGGGTGCTTTACTACTGAGCCACATCTCCAGCCCTTTTTATTTTTTATTTTGAAGATAGGGTCTCACCAAGTTGCTCAAGGCCTCACTAAGTTGCTGAGGCTAGCCTTGAACTTGCAATCTTCCTGCCTCTGCCTCCTGAGTTGCTGGATCACAGGCATGTACCACTGTGTTTTGCACACACACTTAATTTTTTTTAACATAAATTCCCTAGAAACCAGAGCCTGAGGTCAAGCAAATGTGCCAGTGTTTCTGGATGGCAAGAGTAAAGGGAGAGAAAAGTGAGCCAGGGAAGGAAGAAAAGCAAAACATGACACTACAGGACCAAGTAAGGCTCAGCCAGAGAGCAGTGAGGTTGCAGAAGGAAGAAGACCAGGATGTTATGTGCTTGCTCCTCTTCCTGACCAAAGTCTGCTCCAGAGGTACTATCTTTCTGTATTTTGCAACCTCTCCAAGCAGCCACATAAAACAAGGGACTCTGAAGATCCCTGGGTCAGATCTGCACACTAAACTGCTAACACAGGAAGAAATGTCTGAGGCCCACCCTCAACTCCAAGGAGGCTGGGATTTTGTGAGGCAAGAAGTCAGCACAGTGGCTTTATACCCTGTGGTGGTGGTGACATCCATGGCTAGTCTAAGAGCCATCAGCTAGGACCAGCCAGCCAGGAAGTGACCAAGTGGCCAAAGCCAGAGACCCCAGAGGGACAAACTAAGCCTGGCAGAATACTCAATACACATTGCCAACAAACAAAGGCACCTTTCTTAACTGATTTGAAATGTCACTTTACATATCATGAAATGTTGGAGCTATTTATTTTAAATCATCATTTTACATTATAGATACCTTGTATTATCTTCAAAGACATTTTCTGTTTTGTGCTCATATTTACAATTAATATAACTCATAATATGTTGGAATAGTTTAATGAAGTGACATCTGACTGCTTACTGCCTGCAGCACATCTGCACTATGACTTGCCTGTTCTGAGGACAATTTCTGAATTTCACAGTGCCTATTTCTTAAATAATGAGAAGTTTTAAATTTGCACCCTAAACCAGCTGAATGATTCTTTCTGATCCCTTACTTTCCATATGGTTGTCTTTATGGTCCCCTCTCAGGTCTCACATGGAGCACCAAAGACCAGCTTGCCTGAAAGCAAGGACAGGGCCAGGCCACAGGAACCTCGAAAGCTAGATTTCATCTGTCCCTGCATCTTCCTTGCCCTTGGCCCTGTCATAGGCAACAGCTCAGCCATTTTGGGCCAGAACCATTCCTAAACATGTGACCATCTCTAGGAAGACCCCTCTACCACCTGGTACCAGGGCTTCCCTGCACTTGTACAGGATGTCTGGTGACAGCATATGGGCGTGTGTACATGGTGACACACAGCTAATTATATACAGTGATTATGGATATAAGTAGTGTCAAGAGGGAGTGTACAGCATGGTAAAAGTTAGTAAAATAATTAGGGAGATGATGAGCATCTTTACATAAGTCATTCTTAATTGTAAGGTTATAAAATTTAGTTCACAATGACTATTTAACCACCATCCAGTGAAGCTCCTGGAAGTTGCACTCCTGCTCTAGATCAGTGTGAGCTGCCCAGTACCCTGTGACAGCTACAGATTTCTTCAGAAGGACAGCCCAGTGGGTAAATTCCAAGCTTTCACAATATAGAAAAGCAGGTGACTTGGCTCTTTTCTAACATAATTATCCTGGGGAAGAAAATCATAGGAGCTTTATTTTCCACCCTGAGCGCTGAAGGCTAGTTATAGAATAAAGGCTGGGTGGGCTGAGATGCTAGGCAGCAGGTAGAGTCCAGCTGGGGACCAGGTGGTCACAGGCCCTGGGAGTATGAAAAGTACACGGTGGGAATATGGCCATTGAATCAATGCCACTAAACCTCCCGATAAGGCAGGTACAAACACTCCAATTTATAGTCACAAGTTACTTAAATCACACAATAACATACATTCTGTGTCTGATGCATGTGAGGCACTTCTCTGGGACTAGGGGCTCAGAGGGAGTGGCATAGACAAGAGTCCCTGTCCTGAGGCTGATCTTGAGGAAGGAAAGGAGAGGTAGGACACAGCCCTGGGCAGGCAGGTGCAGTGCTGTGTGAGGGGAAGTGGGAACACAGCTACTGTCTCTCAGGTGGTCAGGGAACAGAAGCCTGACACAGGGAATGGGGGAGGTCTAGCAAAGCAGACAGTGTTCCAGGAAGAGAGGGTAACACAAAAACCCTTCCCAGTGGGTTCGAGAGAGAGTGAGGAGCTCATAGCTCTTCATGGGGGAGGGTGGTACAGCCAGCCCTATGAGCCTGGGGGTAAGGATGCTGAGAACTGGCGAGAGCAAGTACAGATGCAGGGCTGCAGAGCAGGGAGGGGGAGCAGTCTGCGGATGGCACCCCTGCCAAAAATAGATGGGATTCCTATGTATCTTATAAGAAAGCAGAGGGTTGCAGAGGGCCTGTATCTGATACAGGGTACCCTCTGGGAATGAGGAGAGGGACCCTAGCACCCTGTGCCCAGTGCACAACTCCCTGCCACACCCAAGTGCCAGAATTCAGGGTTCTTGGAATGAGAAATCAGGTTTCCATATGGACACTGTTAAAATACATGTGCTGTATGTATTGATGTGGGAGGGGGAACAAGTCAAGATCAAGACAGAGCACTGAGAATAGGATTAGGTGTGGTGGTTTGGTTTATTTGTAGCTAAGTTATATGTACACCACAGTTGAAAGTTTTAGACACAGAAGATGTTGCTGCTGGTCTACACTGGTTGACCACAGCCAAGCCAGTGCCTCTGTGCACTGTGATTACTGTGTCTGCAGAGCACATTTCCAACACCAGGTGCATAGCTATGTTCCATTCTGGCCTCTGTGGCTGTGTCTGATTGAGGCTAAGCTAGAATCTCTGACCTAGATCTGCAGTAGCCTGAGGTATTGTCTGCACCTGTGGCTGAGAAGCCTGGGGCAACTGTCCTTTCTCTTGCCTTCCTGACTCCTTACTGACCCTGTGACCACAATCTACGGGAACACTGTCCACCACGCCTACCAGATACATACATGGTAAAGACACATTTTCTTTTAGGATTCCATGCTGGTAAAAATTGTGATTGGCCAACTGTGATTGTGCCTATGGGGTAGGCACTCCTGACACAGAGACCTCTGCATCTCCCCAGCCACCACTCCCCAGTACCCCTCCAGCTTTACACTCTGGCTACCATGGAGCTTGGAACCATGTTCAAACTCAGCTTGAAGAAATAATAGTTTCTAGCTGGGCACAGCAAATCAAACCTGTAATCTCAATGACTCCAGAGGCTGAAGCAGGAGGATCACAGGTTCAAGGCCAGCCTGGGCAATTCAGCAAGACCTTGTCTCAAAATTTTTAAAAAAACAAAAAGGTCTGGGGGTGTAGCTCAGTAGTAAAATAGCCTTGGATTCGAACCCTAGCACTACAAAGAAAAAAGAAAAAGAAGAAGGAAGGAAGGAAGGAAGGAAGGTAGGTTACAAGTTTTAAATCATCTACTGATGTGCATGCTATACTTCTCGTGGACTTACTATACTACCTTCTTTTATTCTTCTTTTTTTTAAGTATGTTCAGCCTTGTTCCAAAAAGAATCAGAAGTTGACAAAACTACATATCTAGAACCAGCCAGTGTCGAATTAAATAAACATGAAGCTCAGGACAGAGCAAACCAAGTGCATGGAGTGTGGAAAGCAGGAGGATCATGTACCCTCAGAGAAATCACCAAAGCATGTTGTACACAAACATTGGCTCATCTCCTCCCATGTGCCTGACGCTTGCCAGGGCTTGGGACACCCTAGGGAGGGCCTGCCCACACCCTTCCCTTCACAGACCAGCAGAGGAAGGCAGTCAAGTACAGTCGAGGGCCAGAAGTGTTGGTGGGTGCTGCCCACCAAAGGCAGGTGAGAGCAAGGCCAGCCTGGTCTTCAATGAAAGGATCTCTGCCCAGCACAGGTCACACAAGGAGACCTGTGAGTTGAGAAACACAGGCTGCAAGCTCAAGGACAACAGAGGGTATTCCCGGGGAGGCATCTGCAGGGATGGAAGCTGAACACCACAGAGATGGGTGTCCCAGGAGGGAGCCATCCCAGGTAAAGCAGGGGTTGGCAGGGCCAGGATGGGCCTAAGGCTGCCGGACAAGCCTGCTGGCACCCTCATTTACATTTTCCCTGGCCTAGTGATTCCATAATTACTATATTATATGAGTTCTTCTTGTAAACTACTATGAATCTGTCAGGGAAGAAAATCAAAGTGGAGTTGCATTGTTTCAGGGAACATAAATATGCAGTCAGGAGGCCTTGTTAAGCCAGGTGTCAGGCCCTTCCACAGCTGAACTTGTGAACTGAGCTGTCTACACATATTCACCCCACCTATGCTGAACTGGCCCGACTGCAACTTCTACAAGGGAATTCACTGGTATTTTTCAGTTTGCGAAACCATCCCCCATGCTTCCTGACACTGTTCAATCCCGTTCTTACAAGACAGTTTGACCTTTGCTGCACCAATCACAATTCCTGACACACCAGACATGTAATTAACAGCATCCCCTGCAATTTAAACTGTAAAATCAGCCACTATCCTATGAAACCTAGGAATTCATTTTCAAGGCTGCTTGAATTTGGTGTCCCCTGGATCATGATGCTAAGAAACTTCAAATAATTGTAACTTCTCTTTGTTCTCAAACAGGTTAATTTTTATCTCTGTGTACAAATCTTTTGTGGAGAGAGAAAAGGCATTCACTAATTCAATGAATTAACATGTCCTTCTCCACCCATTCTTACACCTGGGCTTGCCTGCTTGCTTTCTGTATCTCCATTACAGCAGGAGCCCTGAGCACTTTGCATGCAGAGACCACCTGAGCCTCCTGCTTCCCTATCTCCCCCTCTTCCAGCAGGTACCCTCGTCCATCCTCCCTCAACCTCACCCAGAGACCTATGCCTTCACAGAGCACTGGCTCTACCCCTGGGCAGTTAGGAGCAGGTGAGAGTAGACCCCTATACATCCTGACCCCTTGGTCTCCATCAGGAACTCTCTTAGTTGTAGATAAGATGATTTCAACAATAGATATTTATTTCTTGTAGTTCTGGAGGCCAGAAGTTCAATATCATGGTGTTGACATGGCCAGGTTCTAGGGAAGGCTCTCTTCTTGGCTTGCAGATAGCTTCTTGCTGAGTCCCCACATAGCAGAAAGGGTACACAAGCACATTGGGGTCTTTTCTTTTGAGGACACTAATGCCATCATGGTAGCCCCATGTCATGGCCTTATCTAACCATAATCACCCTGAAGTCCTGCCTCCTTATACCTTCATTGGGAGCTGGGATTGCAAATATGAATGAGGGGGGTGACATAATTCAATCCCTAGGAGGAACCTTGGGAACAGCCTCTGAGGTTGGTTATCCTCTGGCTGTCTCCCTACCAGCTCACAGTGAGCAGGGCAGTACCCTCTACCTGCAGCCATGGCCCCTGAGAGCAGTTCCTACTGTAGGCAGAACCTCCCCAGGGTCGGGTTCAACCCCTATCTTGCCTCTCAGGCCTCAGTGGTTACAGCTGTACTCTCACCAGACCCATGGTTCCCTTCACCTGTCCCACGGTCCTCATCAGTGCCTTTATCAAGCTCCTCTTATCCACCCAGGTGGAGTGCATCCTTGTTCCTGCTGGATGGACCCTTTCCAGCACATCCTTTCCAGGCCAGGCTGCCTCAGTCAGGCTCTTTTATTTGCCAGGGAAAGAAATATGCCTACGCCACTGTGTCAGGGTCCCTAGACCAACCTCAGCCTTGATGATTTGCTAGAACTCACAGGACTGAGAGCACATGTCTGTACTCACAGCTGTGGTTTTTCACAGTGAAATGATACACATCACACCCAGCAGAGGTAAAGGATGTGTGGGTGACATCCAAGAGAGCAGGCATAAGCTTTCAGGTGACCCTTCCCCATGGAATAGCAGAGATATGCTTCATTTTCCCTGCAGTGATGCGTGGCACCCATGGGATGTGTCCCCAATAGGAATGCTCACCTGAGCCTTGGTGCCTGGTAGTTTTATTGGAAGTCAGGTACAAGCACACAGTTTATGTATGATTGACCTCAGACTTCAGCACCCCAAAGCAAAACCAGGCACTCTCCATAAATTACACACTTATCTGGCTAAACTGATATGGCCCTAGGTCCTCAGGCATACAGAAACACCGCTATCAGGGAAAATATCCTCAGTTCTCAGAGGTGATCTCCCAGTCTGGCCAACGGCCAGTTTTGATGACAGACCTCTCTGGAAAGTACTGGGTTTGAGCAACCCAGTCCTGCTTAGTTAACCCTTTCTTGCCCAGTTGCACAGCAAATAGCATTATTAGAATAAACTACTTCCCAGAGCTCAGGTTGGGCTGAAAGTTGGACTTCCAGGGAAGAATAGGGTAAGGGAACTTCCTCACTCTCTCAAGGAGCCACCCTCCCAGCTTCTCCATGGGTCTGCCATCCCAGGAGCTCCTCAAACCCCCTATTTAGGGCTTCTGTGGAGACTCCATTGCATAAGAACAATGACTGAATCAATGGCCACTGGTGATTAACTTGGTCTCTAGCCCCTGTCCTCATACCAGGGCCAAAGCTACAAGTTCTGACTCTATAGTTACACAGTTAGTCCCTCTGGGAGCCTGCCCTCATCCTCCAAAAGTGATCTCATAATAAGCTCAGGTGTGGTTGAAAGGAAAACTGAGGCAGAGAATGAACTGGGCCAAGGATCTATAGGGAGGGCTGACTGTCCAAGAGGGGGCGGATTTGGAAGCAGGGACAGCTCCTTTGCCTCTTGTACAGATGGAAGAGAAAGCTGTTCTTTGTGGAAAGAGAAGATGCAGCTGAAATGCATACAGAGCAGCTATGCTGGGACCAACCACCAGGCAGGTATGAGAAGAGACAATGGCGTGAGGTCATACGGGCAAGCAGCCATACAGCTGCACAGGAGCCAGGCTCTGCAGGGGGGCAGGGCCAGGTACTTGGAAATGCCTGGGTTTCCTTGAGTTAAGACCCAAGACAACCAAAAAGAGGGAGGCTTCACCCAGAGGAAGTGGGGCTGGAAATCCTCCTAATAAGGTGGTGGAGATTTATGCCTTTGTTTGGAAAAATAAAGTGGTAACCTATTTGCACAGAGTGGAGAATCAGGCATGGAGCTCACTCCTCCAGGCCTGTCACAGAAGTCACCTGCTTCCTTGTCATCTCCTGTCTTCCACTTTCAGAACCCAGGCTCAAGACTCATGCTGGTACCTCTCAAAGTGGGGTGCCAAGATTGGACTTGGGTTGAAGGTTGTCAAACATGCAAAAAACCAAAGGACGGAATCTCTCGTAGTAAATTTTCCAGGCTTAGAAAGCAGAAGAGCCTGTAGGAAGAAGGGCTGGCTCTAACCCAGTCACAAAGAGTCACAGATAGTATACCCTGAGTTCTTTCCAAAGTCATGGGCCCCAACAGGTTCTCGGGCACCTTTCCCAACCCCTCCAGCAGGGACATGGGGTCTCCCAAAAGCCAGCACACATGTCCACATTGCCATCTGTTTTTTACCCTTCCCCCAGGCTGGGCATTTAACCCTCCTGGGTTGCTGTTTATCCATCAGTAAAATGGATAGAATAATATCAGTCTCACCAGGGTGTTATTTAGACTTTTTTTATTAATGCTGGCAATATACTCAGAGCCCTCAAGATTACAGCAATAGATCACCAGGAAATATTATAGCATCCTGTTGCCATAGAGATAGCTCCATTCTCTCAGCTCCTCCCTGGATCCTGGCTACAGCATCAGGCTCTGAGGGTTGGGGGAACCAAGCTACACCAATCGGGGCATTAACACTAACAACGGTGATAATTAAATTACACAGAGAGGAAGCCCATGAAATATGTATGGGGGAGAAATGGATTTGATTCATTTAGGCAAATGGGCATGTTTTCCCATTAGAAATGGCTCCCCAGAGCCTATGGTTGGCTGACTGTGGCACTAATTTCTTTAGACAAGTCAGGGGGTGGAGTGTTCTAGTAGGAGCCTAAGTCAGGGGCAAGCATAAGCAGAGATCCAAATATAATCTACGTGAAAACAGAGCCACCACCCCAGGTGCCTCCCTACAGAAGGACCCCACATATGACTCTCCTCTACATGGACTAGCAGCTTCCTAACTTTCTAGATGTGACACTGAGGGTGACCCAAGATTGTCATGTGATTCAAACAGACAGGAATGAGGAAGTTCCCCCAGCAGTGACCCTAGAGGAAGTAGAGTCACCCACTTCTTTATACTGAAGGAATACCAAGTTTTAGAACTGAGTCAGGTCAGTTCTCTGTGCATCTTTGGCCACCCAATTCCACATCCTGTGGGAACAAGACATGGCCACGTGAATTGGCCTGTGATACAGAAGCAACACAGTTAGTTTCATCTCCCAACTCTGCCCCGTCAACTTCATCCTCCTCACCTTTCCAGGCCAGTCAAGTCCAGGCCACCTTCCAGTCAGCCGTGCCCATCCTGAGTGGCCCTGCCTCCCCACCATCCCTGGGACAGGGACTCAGTTCCCCTCCTGCCTTCCTGCTCCCTTCCTGCCCAGAAGAGGAGTGAACCTCAGCCAAACTTTCTGATCCAAGAAACACCTGTTTGGAGTCATTGGCCTCCTCAACCAGGAATCTGGGAAGAGTTTGATCTAGAGGTCTGCATCCCCAAAAGAAGGGGCTGGAAGCCCTTGTTTTGAGACAGACACCTGGCAGGGGACTTAGGAAGTGCAGAATTCCTTGACAACTCTAACAAGGCAACCCCTATAGCTGCACTTTTAAAATTGTACTCTGTAGATGGCCTTCCCCACGATGACTCAGTACAGGACCTGAAGGTCAGGTGCAGAGGACAGGTGACCAGCCAAGTCCCAAAGTGTCCTTTCCCCAACTTCAGCAATGCTGGCTATGGGCACCTGCTGCTCCTTAGCTGGCTCACCTGGGAAGAGGACTAAATATGCCCCAGGCTGCAGCCCTCCTTTCTTGACTATGGTCTCAGAGTCTCCACTATCTAAAGGAATCTCAGGAAAGGCTCCTCTAGGACCTGTTATTATTCCATGGTGTGAATGTAAATCCCCACAGTCAGAATAAGAACAAGCAGCCTTTAGTGAGATGTGTGCAGAGTGTACTCTCATATACCCCATGAAAGACCCTTCAGGAGGTGGTGTTACTCTGCCCACTTTGCAGATGAAGAAACTGAGGCTAACAGCTCTGTCCCTTACCACAGCCACAGGGAGAGGGATTCATGCCCAGAGCAGTTCCCTCTCCCAGGAAGACTGGTGTTCTCAGCCATGGTTATCATCATGGAGAGATATGCTTTGCCTGATAATTTTGAATCTTGAATGTCCCCCAAAAGCCCATGGATCAAAAGCTTGGTCCCCATCTCATGGCACTATTATGAGGTAGTAGAACATTAAAGAGGAAGGGCCTAGGGGGAGAAAGTTAGATCACTGGGATTATGCCCTGGAAAAAAGATGTTGGGACCCCAACCACTCCTTTTCCTCTCTTTTTACTTTCTGGCCACCATGATATGAGTAGATTACTCATCTATAAGCTACTGCCATGATGTTCTGCCTTGACACAGAACAAAACCACATGGTCAACCAACTAAGGACTGGAACTGTGAGGTAAAATAAACCTTTCCTTCTTTTAAGTAGATTATCTCAGGTATTTTGTTATAGTAATGGAAATTTGACTAATACAGTGCCCTTGAGTGAATTTCAAGCGTGTGCCAATGTATGCTGGGGGAAAGTTTGGTGCAAGGCTGCTCCACCCAGGCAAACTCCCCACACACCTCCCTCTTCTAATCAAAAGTTGCATGTCTCCTTTCTCAGGGGCCAGTTATGTCTACCTAGGAGACTTGGGAGCAGCATCAGGCCAACACAACCCTCAGTGAAGTAAGGCCAAATCATGCCTGCCTGAGATCATCTTAGGTTGCTTCACATCTTTCTGATAAAGATGGAAAGAGCCGTTTCTACTTGTATATCCCTATAATGACCAGGGAAAATAGCTCCTAGGGTCTTAGACAGCAATGTGCCCAAATCTCAAAGCTGGGAAGGAATCCAGTTCTCACTGATATGCACAGCACTGGGCCTATAAATATCTACCCAGATGGTCAGAGAAAGTGTAGGGAGGAGCCATCCCCACAGAGCCACCTGGCTACCACCAGGCACCCATCAGAGGTCCCCAAGGGGCATCCCCTGCATGAGAAGTTGCTGTCTGGACCTGGCTCTGGAGTCATCCTAGAGGCTCTAAACTTCTCATAGAAATTTAGGCTGTGTTTCTCCAGAATAGGAGCTCCTAGAAGGCAGGGACAGAGTCTCCCACCCACCGCCTACAGAGGTTCAGAACAACTCTGTCAATTCCCAAGCCCAGCCTCTCCCTTCCTACTCACTTGTGGCTCAGAAGAGCTCACAGACCCCTCCACTAAGAGTCTTGCCATCCTTTCTGTGGCTATGGGAATAACAAGCACGATGCCTGCACTCAATTATATTCCTGCACATCCTGCTGCACACCAGCCACCATTCTAGACAGGGAGAAGACTCAGGAACAAAGCCTATCAAAACCCCAGCCCTCTCAAAGTTCTCCTTCTAGCAAAGGAAATAAATAAAGATATCTCCATCAGATGTCCATGTGTGCCTTGGAGAAGCAGGGCTGGAGAAACCATGAAGGCCATGCCAAGGAGGTGACAACAGGGGCACAATCTGTCCAATGTGTCCAGATCAATGGGGGACACCTTGGTGGAGCGCTCAGTGCCCAGGTGGGAGTCTAGTATTTCCAGGTACTTTTTAGTTACCATATCCCTGGAGCCCCACAATAACCTGACAAGAGTTAGCCCCATTTTACTGTTGAGAAAATTGAGACTCAGAGATCTTAGATGGTTTTCTAAAGGTCACATACTAGAGTGTGTGATTCAATTCCAGGTCTGCCTGGTTCCAAAGCTTGTGTCTGTCCATGTGAACTTCACCTTAGTGCTGTGAGACCACATGCTATAGTTAGGATCTGAAATGTTCCCCAAAGGCCAAGATGTCGAAGGCTTGGACACCAGCCCATAACACTATTAGGAGATGATTGAACCTTTAGAAGGTGGAGCCTACTGGAGGGACGTTAGGTCGTTGGAGGTGTACCTTTGAAGGGGATATGGGGAACCCAGCCTACACCGCCCTTGCTCTCTGTGAGGGGTGAACACTCCTCATTTACCATATGCCCCTGCCACAATGCACTGTGCCACCACAGGCCCAAAGCAAAAGGCCTCAGCAACCATGGACTGAAAGCTCTGAAATAATGAGCCAAAATTAACCTTTCATCCTTATAAGTTGTTTATCTCCAGTATTTGTCAGTGGCAAAAAGCTGACATCTCCTCACTATGGACCCACCCAGCAAGCCTTGGTATCAGTGTTCCTCCAGAGGAATGAATGAATGAGTGACACCAAGATGCAAGCTTAGGGCAGCAGCCTCCTGATACCTGCTGGCAGAGGAAGCAATCTTCTTGGTCAGAAGATTGACCCCAGGGCTTTAGAGTTGGCTGAACTGCTCACAGGTGCCATGGCAGCCTTGGGACGAGCCTAAGGGAAGTACAAAGGGGATCCCAACTGGGTGTGATGGAGGATGCCTGTAATCCCAGCAACTCAGGAGGCTGGGGTAGGAAGATTGCAAGTTCAAAGCCAACTTCAGCAATTTAGCAAGGCCCTGAGCAACTGAGGGAGACCCTGTCTCAAAATAAAACAATAAAAAGGGCTGGGGATGTGGCTCAGTGGTAAGGCACCGCTGGGTTCAATGCCTGGTACCAAAAGAAAATGATCCTAATCAGTGTCTCTTTGCCCAGTTTTGCCCAGCCTTGCCCAGCTCCAGGCCAGTGCTGGTTTCTTGATTGACCAGCAGGGGCTACACCCACCCCCATCCTGTCTCCAAAGGTGCTCTGGTCCATACCTGGGTTGACCTCCCCTTCAGGGTAGCAACAGGAAAGACACTGGTACTCTCAAGTCTGCCTCAATCCATCTCTCCAGCCTCCTCATGCCCTGCCCTCACCCTGTGGGCACAGGCACACCAGGATCCCACGAGGTGCCTACAAGGAGCTACTTGCCCAGGTGCTGGGTATTAGTGTCCACGTACCTAGAAGGTTCTTCATGGCCACTCCTGCTCCTAAGATTCAGCTCAGATGCTCCTCTCCAGGGGCTCCCTCATCCCAGGCTTTGACAGTCCCCCTAGAATCACCCCTTCAACACTCTGCCCATTACGGGGTGGCATTTGTTACAGCCACAATGCTCCATGCAGACTTAGTCCCAGAAACAACCCCCAGCTGGTATATCCTACCACCCTCTGTCTCCAGAAAGCCACCAGCAAGCCCTCCAGAAAGTGTCTGGGGACAGAACCAAGTCCTGTTTGCACATCCCCAGCAAAGTGTTTGCTTTTTCCGAGAGTGCTGCAAATCCATTTCCCTGACAGTGATGGGAATGGGTATTGTCAGTGGCGGGGAGAGCACATTATGAATGATTCCACTTGAGTCCATTTTTAAAAGGAGGAAATCAATATGCTCTTCCCAGCATCGTCTGCTCCCCTCACCTGACCTCTCAGCTCAGGCCCCAGCTGCTTCGGCTGCCACCTTCTCTTCTCTCTCCTCTTTCCTTCCCAGAAGGGGCTGGCCCTTTCTCAGAACCACTGCCAAAGCCTCAGGGAAATGGGGCTTCTCTTCCGGGGAAAGCGTTGGTCACTCATGCTGGTCTTGGGGTAGAAGAATTGAAACCCCTAGGAGGCTCTGTGCTGGAGGACCTTCAAGGACTCTGTAAATACATACAGTGCCTACTAAGGGCTGGGCGCTGGCCCACATTCACACATGTTGCTTGCAAACCTCACAGGGCCACCAGGACATCACTCCCAGCATCTACCCTAGATCTTCACCTGACAGGTGAGGAAACTGAGCATCAGAAGCAAAGCAACACCCAACTATACTCAGCTCACATGTGGCAAAATCTGGATGATCAGTACAGGTGTCTGTTGTAGTTCTTTGGGCTAGTGTGGGTCCTAGAGCTACATCCTATGTGTCTAAAGCCCAGCTCTGTCACCCAATAGCTATGTAACCCTAGACAAGTGATTAACATTTGCAAACCTCTGTGCCTGGTATATCACCGGCCCATCCGCCCATACTAAAGATTGAATCCAGAGGTGCTCTACCACTGAGCTACATCCCTAGCTCTTTTAAATTTTTATTTTGAAATTTTGAGACAGGGTCTTACCAAGTTGTCCAGGCTGGCCTCAAACTTTAGATCCTCCTGCTTCCGCCTCCCATATAGCTGAGATTATAGCTGTGCACCACCGCAACCAACACATGCCTTCACCTGTAAAACAAGAGGGCACAACTTCCTGGATACAACAACCTAAGACTCCAGGAAGGGCCTTGCTAGCACTCCACCATAAATGAGGCAGCTCATCACAGCTCCTGTCCCCTCCTCCACCTGGTCTCCACCAACCTCAGGCCTATACATGTTCTCAGAGCAGACCAAACCTTTGTCCAAAGCTGTTATTGGTCTCACCACACCCCTGCAGGGATGACCACAGCTTCAATGATAGCAGCAGAATAAGTCCTGTTGGCCTCAGGCTAACACTTAAAAATAAGTGTTCAGCCAAGTGTGGTGGCACGCACCTATAATCCCAGCCACTGGGTAGGCTGAGGCAGGAAGATTTCAAGTTCAAGGCTAGCCTCAGCAACCTAGCAAGACCCTGTGTCAAAATAAACTTTTTTAAAGGGCTGGTGTGTAATTTAGTGGCAGAGCACCCCTGGGTTTAAAAAATGTGTTCAATTAGAATTCTCTTTACTTGATTAAATTCCTCATCCTAAATTCAGGCCATTCGCTTTTCTCTTCTGCTTTGGAAGCATCTGCATCACTATGATTCTACAAAAAAAATAGAAGAAGAAGCCAACACCACATGCAGACACCTGAGTCTCAAATGTTTGTGTGACCTAAGACTCTGTCCTTTCCCCTTTGGGCCTCAATTTGCCCTTCTGTAAAATGTAATGATTGGGTTCTATGAATCTCTAGGACCCCTTCTTTGAGATCAGTTCTCTTTTCTGGGCAAACTATAGTTTCTGCATGACCTGTGTTCATCAGGATCTGCATGCCTGCCCTGCACCAGCTGACAATCCACAGTATAGCAACTTGTAGACCAAAGATGCACAGAGCTCACATTGTGAATCACACGAGAAGGACAGAGTTCCACTTACTCCCAGGCCCAGGCTGGAGTTTGGGAATCATCCCCTGTAATTGTGCTGATCACTGGGAGAGGAAGAAAGAACTCTGAA
Organism: Geosciurus inauris; assembly: GCA_004024805.1. Lineage (NCBI taxonomy): Eukaryota > Metazoa > Chordata > Mammalia > Rodentia > Sciuridae > Geosciurus > Geosciurus inauris. The sequence continues at coordinate 72,168 of PVHX01006011.1, forward strand.
GAGCCTTACTGAACGCTCAACCTGGAAGTCACCCTCAACTCACCACATCCCCTAACAATTAACCCTAGCCAGGTGCATGCCTGTAATACCAGTGACTCAGGAAGTTGAGGCAAGAGGATCACAAGTTTGAGGCCAGCCTCAGCAACTTAGCTAGATCCTATCTCAAAATAAAAAGGGTTCGGGATGTTTCTCAGTGGTTAGAACACCCCTGTGTTCAATCCCCAGTAACACACACACACACACACACACAAATTAATTAAGCCAAAACCAATTTCCAGATTTGCCACCCAACCACAAAGAAACCAGGATGTGCCACTTTCCACAAGCCCATAAAGTGTAAAACCAGCAACAATAGCACACAGTCCACTGAATGCCACCCATCTCCACCCAAACCAGTCACTCTCAAGTTTCCCACAGCAGGGGCTACCTGGTGAAGATCATGGAGGAAGCAAGCAGATGCTATAGGGCCCCTGCACTGGCTCTCAACCCTCACAGAGGAAGAAAAAACCCAAAGAGATCTCACTGGTATCTCTTGAGTGCTGGAGGGCCCAGGGGAAAGGGCTGTACAGACAGAAAGCTGCCTGGGGACTGGCAGCCTGGACACACAGTGATTGCCATGAGTGCCCTACATCTGCGCATTCTCAAGGGCAGCTTCATGAAGAGACCATGCTGGCCAGCACTCAGGAAGCCCAAGATTCCCAGAAATGTAGTAGTGCAGCAGGTGGAGGGACAGAGCAATGGAACTGGTGTGTGGGGCAAGAGGGAATTAAAACTTGTCACTGCTGGTCCTGTGGCTTTATTCTCATATGGTAGGACCTGAAGGCACCAGTGCTCCTGGGGACAGGCCAAGGGGGCCCTTTCCAGAGAAGCCTAGGGAATGACAGGTGCAGGAGAAAAGGTTCTACATAGTTTCAATGACTATCTCTGCATCATTCAACAATGCCAGCCTCAGTCATAAACAAATGTCTGTCCAGGGCTGTCAGACACCATCTGTTCAGTCACTCTTGTCTCATTTAATGAGCTAGGGTTGGGCATGAACAGCAGCAGCCCCGGGACAAGGGTTGGGACCCAACCCTGCAGTTCTGGCTCTCCATCATCCTGTGTTTCCATGGACTGTCTGGTGCCAGGCTTTGGGCACAGATGTGAATGGAACCCATACCAAGAGCTGCATCATCAGGCTAGCAGGACATAGCATCACCAGACAGTATCCGCAGGAGGGTATCAGGTGGAAGTCTTTGGCATCCATGCTTACTACTCCAATTATTAGGGTCCGTGGAAGTCTTGACTTACCCCTTGCTGGCTCAGGAGAGGAATGAGTGCCTAGGGACCTTCAGCTCCCTGCACACACTTCCAGGAAGGTCAGCAGCTACATAAAATGTTCCTCCCCACTCCCAGGCCTTGGGTGTGCCTCCACATCTAAGTCCTTCTGAGCTTCCTCCTCTGCACCCCCAGGCCCACTCCCTGCTCACACGCCTCCTATAGCAAAACTCCTGTCTTTCACGAAACAAAATTGTAAGGATGAGGTTCACTTTTGTAGTCTATTTTTTGAACAGTCCTCCCTTTGTGTCCACAGGAGAGGGCTGTGCAAAAAGGAGGCTGGAAATACCAAATCCTCAATGCTCAAGTCCCTTCTATAAAAAGATGTTTTATTTGCATATAACAAAAGCACATCCTCCCGTATGATGTAAATCATCTGTAGATTATTTGTAACACCTGATACAATGTAAATATTATGTAAATAGTTATATTGTGCTATTTAGGGGCTACTAGGGGAGATTCTATACATGTTCAGCAGAGATTTGATTTTTTTTCTGAATGTTTTCTTTCTGAAGTTGGTTGATCCAGGGATGTGGAATCCACAGATGTGGAGGGCCAACCATTCTTAAAGTTATTTTGCAAGGATTTTATCCTGTTAATTCATGTGTTTGGTAAACCTTTTAATGGCTCCATCACATCCCCAGGGCAAGGACTGAGGTCTCCCCTTTTGACTTGTGAGTGGAGCACAGGCTGAGCCTGGGCATGCTCTGGGAGGCTTGTGGAACGGGATGAATGAATTCGTTGACACCCACCTCATACCAACACAATAACAACATTCCATTTTCTCTATTTTTTTAACTAACTTTTGTCTGTAATAGGGAATTTATAAAAATACAAAAAGAATATAAGAAAAGAAGAAAAATAAAATCACTGTTCCCATATGGAAGTACTTCCTTCCAGCCTTTTCTTCTAGGCATAACTTGTTTATTTCAAAGGCAAAATTGCAAGGATATGATATGATTTGATATGATATGATTTCTTAGCCTACTTTTTGTATTTGAGGTTCCCTGGCAAGTATTTTCTCATGTTTATCAAACCTTAATGTCTGCCACAGTTTCGATAGCGAACATTAAGTAATTTCCAGTTTGGGGGCCACATTATTCAAGCCAATACATCTCTGGACAGGAATCACTTTCACATATCCAAGTATACTGGGGGCACATTTGCATACCTGGCCTCCCTGCACAATTCCTACTCACCCAGGAATTGCCTCCTTCAGGCTCTTCCTTGCTTCCTGGAAGAAATTGCCCTAGTAGGTCCTGGCCCTGCTTTCATGCCCCTTGGGCACCCTCAAACCTGCTGTGTGACACCTGAGTGAGCACTGATTATTCTGTTCAGGCAGTTCTCAAATGCCCCTAAGCAAGGCCCACCTGCAATACCAAGTTATAGGGAAGGACCCTCCAGACTGTGTACCTAGCACAGCAGAGCAAACAAGAGGAGCTAAGAAAGTCCAGGATAATGAGAGAAAGAGAGAGAGAGAGAGAGAGCGCACTTGCATGCTATAGAGGTCGAGGAGAGCATAGGAAGGGGAATAAGGAAGACCAGGCCCTGGCTGGCTGGTGGGGGCCCTCCGTGACCACCCCTGTGATGGCTGATGTGACCTCTTCACAGGACTGGGAACACTCTCCAAGGCAGCAGAGACATCTTAGGATGGCTCCCCAGTATCTTCCAGGCCCCTGACCAGGATGAGTCAACCTAGAGCATTCTTGTCTGCTCTGGGAGCAGCCCTTCCTGGATGCAGAGACAAGAGCAGCACCTTCAATTGATATCAGCATGTGGTTCAGGGTGAGGATGCTCTCTAGCCCCAGGAGTTGGGGTTCCCATGTCAGGTCAATCCCCACCTCTGCTCCTCTCTGACAGCTCCCGACAGCCATGTAGAGGCCCCTTGACCATTTCTCCCAGCAGCACGTCGGGGTGGCCTCCCAGTTCCCTATCTCCACTTCTGGGACCTAACTGGCCCAGCCTGGAGCAGCCCTGACCATAGCAACATAGGGCAGTGACTACTTCAAGAAGGACACATGTGAGCATCATAATCCTGCCATGAGTACCAGGCAGAAGCCACAGGGCTCGAGGGTCGGCACCAAGGGCTGGATGTACACATAACTGCCCATCAAGGTAGTGCCCATCTTGAAAGGCTGTGCCAAAGCAGGGCAGGGGTAGACAAGATGAAGGACCCAGAAGCCCCAAAACCCATGTAACAGTGATCCCTGGTCTCAGAGGACTTGGCTACCCAGAGCATCTCCAGAGAGGGCCTGAGCCCAAGGGAAGAGAGAAAAACAAAGGGAGCAGATGCCAGACAAGAATTGGTGAGGCCCACATGCCAGAAACTGACAGATGTCCCCTGGGATCCTTGAATTCTGAGGATGGAAAGCTGGGGCACAGTGGTCAGGAGCCTACAAGAGCAGGAGAGCAAAACAGAAAAGCCTAGTGGTCCTTGGGCTGCTGGGAGGACTGCCAGCCACCTAGGACCTAGACGAAGGCCACCCCTTTCTCATGCAGCCCACACCCATGGACTGCTTGGGGAGAAGTATAAAGCCAGGCCATTGGCCCACCAGGGCCCACTCCCAAAGTCCACTCTAGCCCAGCACTCCCTGGAGATAAGCTAAGACTGTCATTAGCCTTCCTCTGGCATCCCATCTTCCTGCCTGGCCTGGCTCAGTGCCAAGGTCATTCCCTAGAAATCATTCTGCTGCCCAGTAAACTCTCAGAGACTGCTTCCTAGAAACCCGTGGGTGGCAATCATGGACAAATACCAGGGCTGATGACCAGTGGCAGCCTTAGGCAGCCTGACCACTCTCTCCTTTGTCCTCAGCCGCCCTCTTCCCAGCACCCCCAGGGTTTCATCATCCCCAGTGGGCACTACCTTTTTCTGCACATTCTCTCTTTCCCACAGCCTTTGTCCTCTGTTTACTGCTACTGGTCTCTGAAGCCCGCTCCATGAGCTTGCTCCATTGGGGACCTCAGCCCTGCCTTCATCTTAACTTGTGGCTCCCCAGACGAGGGCAGCTATGACCCAGGAGTCCAGCCGTCATGAATGAGGAATAGGTCCCAATGTATGTGGTCAGGTGAGCTGCCACAGTAGCTGGTGGAGCTTTGTTTTGGAACATAAGGAGCTGTCCCACGGTGGGCCCGGGGGAATCTCCTCCATAACACAGAGAATTGGGAGAGACCAAGGAGCTGGTTGGAGCACCACTTCATTGTAGGACCCCCTCTTCATATTAATGAGGCCACAAAGAGCAGAAATACCACAAGGAAGAGAAAGAATCATTGGATGGAGTGGAATGTGGCCATTGTTGGGAAGGAGCAGGGTCTAGCCCAACAGTGGTTAGACCACTGGTTAGTAGTTAGTATCCCATCTTATAAGACCATAGTGCCAACTGGGTTGCTTCCATCTGAGGGCTCTGAGGGAAGGATCTGTCCCAGGCTTATAGAGAGCCTGGCTTATACATCCCTTTGGCTTATAGATGGCCATCTTCTCCCCATCTTCATGTCATCTTCCCCATGTGTCTGTGTCCTAATTGCCTCTTCTTAGAGACTCCAGTCATATAGGATTAGAGTCCTCCCCCAATGAGCTCATTTTAACTTGATTACTTCTGTAAGAAACCTATGTCTAAATAAAGTCATGTTCTGAGATCATGAGTGTTAGGACTTTAGCATGAGTGTGGGTGAAACACAGCCCAGCCCACAGCACCACGTATGGGTAGAATTGTGTCACCTCACTACATCTAGGCAGAGCTCAGTCTGGTTGGCATAAAACAGGCTGGAGGCTTTTGTGCATCCATAAGAGCTACTGGCTACTAGAGTAATCGCCGGCTGTTCCTTGTGGCCACCCAGAAGCCAACAGCAGGGAGAAGGAGGCTCTGTGCCCAGCCAAAGCTCCATGGAGCTGTCGTCAATCATCAGACAGCTCACTCACTGCCTGCTTTGGGCTCTAAAATAACACATTGATTTTTGAGCCAAGGCTAACTTTAGTTACCAGTGATGCTGCTAACAGAGGAAGAATAAGTCATCATCATTAGATTTGGATCCAAATGAATGAGCTAGCCCTGTGTCTCACTGGGATTCAGGCTGTTTTTTTTTTTTTTTTTTTTTTTTTTTTTTTTTTTTTTTTTTTTTTTTTTTTTTTTTTTTTTTTTTTTTTTTTTTTTTTTTTTTTTTTTTTTTTTTTGTCACAGTTTGCTGACATAGTCCTTTCTAATTTGAAGCAGCCTGAAAGAAACCTTTTACCAAACATGACACATTATCATTTGGGAAATATTACAGGAATTGATTGTTCTGCTTATCTATGTCTGTTTTACAAACCATCCTAAGATCTAGTGGCTTAAAACACCACCATTTAACTCTATCTCACTTTCTGGGGGTTAGATTTGGGGCAGGACTCAGCTGGGGATTCTTCCACTCCATGTGAGGTTGACTGGGAATACTCCATGATGCTCAGCTGGTGGCACAGCTGCCTGGGGGGTCCACAAAGTCCCAACTGTCATGCCTGGCACATTGTGGGAATGATGGGGTTCCTGCCTCACTCCTGGTGACCTCTTTATGGCTGTTCCAACTGGGCAGTCAGTGACTGACAAGGCAGTTCAGGAGTCCAAGGTCAGTACCCCACCCAGAGATGCTGAGACCCCAGCCCTCGCCTGTCTCTAGAGATGGGAAAAGGTCTCAGTCTCCTTCATTTAAGAGAAACATTTTAGAGAGGAGAAAAAGAAGTCACTACCTTGAAATTATTGTGGTTTTATCATGTCCTTCCCTTTGCAGCAAAGAGGCTCAGCTTGCAAAGCCACTCCAGGTTCTGGCAGGAGGTTGCGCATGACACCTACAGGGGTACGCATGCGCAGATGCTGTCTCTCACACACACACTTATGCTCACAAGTTCTCATATACACACGCTCTCTTGCACACTCATACCTACACATTCGCGCTCAAGTGCATACACAGAATCACACACACACACACACAGCCCTACACAATCTCACTCGTGCACATACGGAATGCCTCTCATAATCAGACTCATATCAATCACTCACAAATACACACATTCACACAATACAAGAGTACAAGAAAAGACTCTGACACCCACTGGACAGCCGTGGAGAACACACAATGTGTACAACAGTTCACTTACGAGCTGTTAAGTAAAAATCTCCTATGGGCAGGACCTATGCTAGATGCTGGGAAGAACAAAGCAGGAAGGAGACAGAGCCCGTTGGAGGCAGGTGTAGCTGACAGGGACTTGGTGCATAATCCACACACCGAAAGAAACCTCCACAGTAGAGGCACAAACTGATACCGCAGGACATCTGGCTAGTAGAGGGGTCTTATTTAGCCATATAGTGGGATGTGTTTACTTGTTAATTAGTTATCCACATTTAAAACTCAGGAAAATCCACATAAAATGTAGGTTTCTGACTTCTCTTGATAAACCGGAAGGCCCAAGAATTTATAGGAGGCTAGTCTCAATGCAGGGCTCACCCTCAGGCACCTAGAGCTAGTAAGCACCATGTCATAAAGTACCAGCTCTCAGCATCCTCCGCCAATGCAGCAGATGGTCCTGCTGGGGAGTCAGAGGCTCAGAAGGAGGAGACTATGTCCAACCCACATGCTGGGCAGCCCAGGCCACTGAGCTCAGATCTCCTCGGGCAGGGACAGGGAGACACTTACCCACAATAACTCCCCATCCTTCACCTCTTCTCCTCAGAGCCTCCTAGGGAGATTGCACTGAGTCCCAGGGACTTGACATAGAGGGTTCAAACAGACTCATTTCAAGAACTAAACAGCCTGAGGTAGAGGTTCTGTCTCAGAAAGGTGATTGTCTCCAGTGCCCAACAAGGCCCCAAAGTGCTAGTCTGCTGGGGGAGGGGAAGGGGAAAGCTGCTGCTATCATCTCCTTTGTGTCCCAAGGACTCCAATTTGCCCTAAGTGCTAGGGTTCCATACCCTAGGGCCTCCCATCCTGGCCTCTCCACAGCGTTTTCAGGCAGGACTCACCTGTTTACACAGACCTCCTGTAGCAGGAGTTCAGTGCAGCCAAGAAAACCCATCTCCACCTCCTACTCAAATGAATAAATTCCCAAACTGTCATCCAGAACCAGTGGCATCAGGCAATGACGCCTACCCTTGGCGTCATCATAAGAATGGGGTGAGATAGCACAGGCCACGATCTGACACCTAGTAGGTGCTTAGGAGACAACAGCTGCTGGCATTATTGTCATCAAAGAAAATTTCACATCCTCTCTACTAAATTTGGCTGACAATGTATGGTGGAAGGGATTTGTTAGTTCTGCCATATGTCCTAATTGGAAACATTGCCTGAATCACTGCCACTTGCTAAAAGAAAAAAGAGAGAAAGCCAAGCAAGAAGAAGAAGAAGAAGAAGAAGAAGAAGAACAACAACAACAACAACAACAACAACAACAAAAAAAAAAAAAAAAAAAAAAAAAAAAAAAAAAAAAAAAAAAAAAAAAAAAAAAAAAAAAAAAAGAAAGAAAGAAAGAAAAGATTTTCCTTGACTTGCTACAGATTGGAACTGTTACCAGAAAATGTCTTCCCTTAGACTCTGGGATTGCTCTCAGAAGACTGCCTGGGCTATTCTTCATCTCAGCAATCATCTCACAATGAGGGACTAATGAGGATTCCAAAACCAAGCAAAACTGATGCACTAGTAGCAATATTTCAGGTATTGAAATATTATAGGGGTATATCATAATATACGGGTAGCTGGTTAAGCAAGCGGTTGGGAAGCACTACCGTGCATGTAGAGATGGTAAGCAAGAGCTAAAGCAGACAGAGATCATGACTTGGAAAGTTCCAAGTGGAGGCGAGAGGCTGATGGACACCAGGTCCACCTGGCAGCTACCAGGATGGTCCAGAAATGGAGTCTTCAGCCAGGAGACACCATTACCCAGGGCAGGGCTTCCTTTTGTGTGGCAGAAGACAGAATGTTCTGCCTTCTTCAATCGGAGCTGACAGCCAGTTGCTTTATGGATCACATTAAAAAACAAATAATTTCACCGCACCGTAGCCAGGCGCGGTGGCACAAGCCTGTAATCCCAGCACTTAGGGAAGCTGAGATAGGAGAATCAGGAGTTCAAAGCCAGCGTCAGCAAGGGCGAGGCACTAAGCAACTCAGTGAGACCCTGTCTCTAAATAAAACACAAAATAGGGCTGGGGATGTGGCTCAGTGGTCAAGTGCCCCTGAGTTTGATCTCCAGTACCAAAAAAAAAAAAGAAAGAAAGAAACAAAAGTGCCACATATGCCTGGATGTGGATGAAGCAGGCCAATAATAATGGAGTCATTTTTATATGGCATGATGGTTTGCCATGGTCAACTGAGCAGACAAAGGGAGGAATCCTCTCCACTGGCCAAAGAGAGAGACAGCTGAAGGCATTTTCTCAGCCTCGCCCTCCCACTTCAGTTCTGCTCCACTTGTGTGCCCTTGACCAACGTTGCATAAATGGAAATGAACACCTGACCTCTTGCTGCTGCCTCCCCCTGCCATCTGAGCTTTCCTGTTGACATCCCTGGGAAGCCCCAAAGCTTACATATGTTCACAATTAGGAAAAGCAGAGGGCTAAACCTCACAAGACAAACTTTTACCCAATGGAGGAACAAGTGGGCAATGTTCCAACCTTCTCCATGCAGGTCAGCCCCGATGCCCAGGGTGGAGTTTCTCAGGGGCTCTGAACCCTATCAAGGAAGCAGTTGCATGTAGTATTTGCAGCTCATGAGACCCTCATGGGGTCCTCCCTCCTGCTCTGCTTCATAACCTGCCCCTCACTTCTACTCCCTGGACCTGCACACCTAAAGAGAGCATCCTTAGAGACACAACCCAGCATCATTCACTAGAGAAGCACATAGGAGGTGTGACTCACAGAACATTTTCAATGGCGGGGGAAGGGGGCAAGGTCACCTTGTTCTAACCTCAAACTTCTCCTTCCACTTTACAGATGAATAAATGAGGCTAAGGAGAGGAAAAAATATCATTTCCTAACCCATTGCTAGGTTCATGGTTGAGGAACCTATAATAAAAGACAGACTAACAAGAGAAATATATGCAAGTTTTGAATACACAAAAGGCTTCATAAGGAAATGAAGACTCAAAGAAATAGGGATGCCTGTGATCTTTTATGCTAGGTTTGATGAAAAAGGGAAGTCATGGAAAAGTATGATTGCAATGGGCAAAAGAACTGAACAGACACTTCACAGAGGAAGTATGAAGAGTCAACAAATAGATGAAAAAATATTCAACATCTCTAGCAATTAGAAAAATGCAAATTAAAACTACACTTAGATTTTGTCTCACTTCAGTCAGAATGGCAATTATCAAGAATACAAGTAACAATAAATGTTGGCAAGGATGTGGGGGGAAAGGCACACTCATACATTGCAAATTGGTACAACCCCTCTGGAAAGCAGTATGGAGATTCCTCAGAAAACTTGGAATGGAACCATGATTTGACCCCGTTTTTCCACCCACTTCTTGGCATATACTCAAAGACTTAAAATCAGTATACTATAGTGATGAAGCCACATCAATGTTTATAGCAGCTCAATTCACAACATCTAGTCTATGAGATCATCCTAAATGCCTTTTTTTTTTTTGGTACTGGGGATTGAACTCAGTGGTACTCAACCACTGAGCCAAATCCACAGCCCTATTTTGTCACTGAGTTGCTTAGTGCCTCACTGTTGCTGAGGCTGGCTTTGAACTCGCCATCCTCCTGTCTCAGCTTCCCAAAGTGCTGGGATTACAGGTGTGCGACACTGCGTCCAGCTCCTAGGTGCCGTTCAATAGATGAATGGATAAAGAAAATGTGGCACATATACACAGTGGAATATTACTCAGCCATAAAGAAGAATGAAATTATGGTATTTGCCAGGAAATGTATGGAACTGGAAGCTATCATGCTAAGTGAAATAAATCCATCAAAAAAAAAAAGTGGCCGGGTACAGTGGCGCAAGCCTGTAATCCCAGCACTTAGGGAGACTGAGACAGGAGAATCGCGAGTTCAAAGCCAGCCTCAGCAACAGCGAGGCACTAAGCAACTCAGTGAGACCCTGTCTCTACATAAAACATAAAATAGGGCTGAGGATGTGGCTCAGTGGTCGAGTGCCCCTGAGTTCAATCTCCAGTACCAAAATAAAAAAAACTAAAGGTCGAATGTTCTCTCTGATATGCGAATGCTGATTCACAATAGGCAGGGGAGAGGAAAAGTGGAGGTTCACCTGATTGGACAGGGGATGATGGTGGAAAGGGATGGAGGATGAGCATGGGAAAGACAGTAGAATGAATCAGACTTAACTTTCCTATGTTTACATATAAATACATGACCAGTGGAACTCCACATCACATACAACCACAAGAATGGGAAGTTATATTCCATGTATGAATATGTCAAAATACATTCTGCTGTCATGTATAACTAAAAAAATAAAAAATAAAAAATCCTTTAAAAAAGGAAAAGTCTGATTGGACTAAAGGGGCATAATGTATGGTAATAAATTGTAGACAACACAATCAAACAACAAGATCTAATAGACAAATGTAGAATACACAAAAATAGCTGAATACATATATTTTAAGCATCCATGGACGATTTATCAAGACAGGCAATATCCCAGTTCATAAAACATTCTCAACAAATTTAAAAGAATTGAAATCATATAGTATTATTTGACTATAATGGAATCAAACTAGAAAAAGAATAAGAAATTCTTCATACATGTGGAAATTATACAACATACTTCTAAACAAGCCATGGGTAAAATAGGAAGTCTCAAAGGCAATTTTAAAAATACTAAAACAAAATGGAAATGAAAATACATTTGTTTGATGCAGCTAAAGCAGTGTCATAAGAGAGATTTATAGCATAATTTATCTGTATTTATTATTTATAACATATTAGAAATTGATAATATAATCAATAAACTCAAATAAATAACCTCTGCTCCCCCTTCAAGATCTAGAAAAATAAGAAAGAAACAAATTTAAACCAAACACAAGGAAGGAAATAGAGAATAGAAATCAATGAAATTGAAAATAAGAAAACCCTAAAGAAAAACAAACAAAAATTTGATTGTTAAAAAAATCAATTAAATTAACAAAATTCTAGCAAGACTAACAAAAACAAAAAGAGAGAAGACACAAATCATTAATACCACTACAGATCTTATATCCATGGTAAATACAATAAATGAATATTATGAACTTTATACTCACAAATTTGACAACTTAGAAGAAAATGGACCAATTCACTGAAAACCATGAAGTACCAACATTATCCAAGATTAAATACATAATTTTAAAACTCAAAAAAAAAAATATATCCATGATCAGATGGTTTTACTCGAGAATACTATCAGACATTTAAAAAAGAATTAGCTTCAGTGCTATACAATCCCTTCTAGAAATTACTAGCAGAGGAGATAATACTTCCCAACTCATTTCATAAGAACAGTACTATCCTGATATCAACGTCAATGAAAACTGCAGTCCAGTGTCCTTTATGGAATTAACGTTTTAAAAAACAAGAAAACTGGAAATAAATTCATCAATATCTGAAAATTACTATATGCCATGACAAAGCAGAACTTATTCCAGGGATGCAAGACAGATTCAGTAGTTGAAAATTTCTCTACACAATCCACCATACCTACAAACTAAAGAAGAACAATTATATGATCCTAACAATTAATGCAGACAAAATATTTGGCAAATCCAATACTCACTTGTATTTTTTTTTAAATGTTTTAGAAAATTAGAAATAGAGGGAAATTACCTCAACTTGTTAAAAGATATCTACTGAGAAACATTAGCTGACATTATGCTTGATGGTGAAAACCAGAATGTTCTCTCCCTAAGATTAGGTACAATGCAAGGATGTTCATTGTCATCACTGTTAGTCATTGTAGTACTACAATTTTTAGCCATTACAATATGACAAGAAAAAGAAATTTAAAAAAATGTAGAGCTAGAGGAAGGAAGGAGGAAGGAAGGGAAGGGAGGAAGGAAGGAAGAAAGGAAGGAAGGAGGAATAAATTAAGGAGACTACATTTGTAGGATCAATATACAAAAATCAATCATATTTCTAGGTATTAACTATGAAGCCCAGAAACCAAAATTTAAAACACAATCTCAGGTCCAAATGCTCAAAAGAAAACAAAATACTTATATATCCAATTGATAAATCTATATGCTAAAAATTACAAAGTGCTGATAAAAGAAATCAAAAAAGACTTAGAGAGACATTCCGTGTTCATGGATTGGGAGATAGCAATTCTCCCTCAGATCAATTAACTGATTTAAAGCAATTTCTATCAAAATCCCAATAAGATTTTATGTAGACCTAGGTGAACATTCCAAAAATTATACAGAAGTGTATAATAGTAGAGTAACTAAAATAGTAGACAATATCAAGAAAATAAAATATAAAGTAGGATTAACTGATATTAAAGCTACAGTAATAAGATACTGTGGCGTAGATAGAGAAATAGACACATGAATTAATGGAACAGATTAGAGAATCCAGAAATAGACCCACACAAATATGTCCAAATGGCTTCTGACAAAAGAACAAAACCAATTAGTAGGAGGACAGTCTTTTTTCTTAAAAAATAAAAAAACTCAAAGAATGATTACAGACTTAAGTGAAAAGCATAACACAATACAACTTACAGGAAAAAAAATAACCAGGACTAGGCAATGAGTCCTTAGACTTTTCACCAAAAGTATAGTCCATAAAAGGAAAATGGATACATCAGACCTCATCAAACTCAAATGTTTCATTTTATGAAAGCACACATTTAAAAACATGAAGACAGGCTGCAGGTTGGGAAAAATCTTTGCAAATATATTTGACAAAGGACTAGAACCTAGAGTATATAAAAATTATCAAAACTTTACACTTTAAAAACTGCAGTCAGAAAATGAGCAAAAGACATAAAATATTTCACTAAACAGAATTTATGATATATACTGTTCATTGAAAGTGCATATAAAGATGTTTTATATGAAGAAAAAAAAACAGAATATATGGATGGCTAACTAATACCTGAAAAAAGAGCCAAACCATTAGGGAAATGCAAATTAAAGCCACAATGCAATTATCATTATATACCTATCTGAATGACTAAAATAAAAATAGTAACAATAGCAAAAGTTTGGGAGGATGTGGAGAAACCAGAGCACTCACACTCTTGGGAATGTTAAATGGTATAGCCACTCTGAAAAAGTTTGGAATTTCTTTTTTAAAAGCTAAGCATGCAGCTACCATATGACCATGGGAATCAATCCTAGGGGAATGAAAACTTATGTTCACACAGAAAAACATACACAAAATGTTCACAGCAACCACAGTTATATAAATGCACCAAAGATGGCCAGTGTGTATTGGACCCAATGTTGTTTACTTCTCTGCAGGCTGGGACCCATTAGCTCCAAAGCCTGCTAGGGCCAAACTAAAATTTTACACATCCTATTATTTGAAAAGTAGAGCACAGAAATGGCAAAATTTTAACCATTTAGAGACTTCCTGTTCTGCATACCCCCATGAAACCTCATCCAACATCGGTTACCTACTGATAAGATAAAGCCCCAAACCACTGCAGCTCTTCAGAGATCTTGGATGGAGATTCTTCTTTATGCCTCTGAACATCACCTAGACATGTAAGCCCCTCCAGCACTAAGTCCCTCAGGAGGTCTTTACACTTTTCCTGGAATCCAGAGTAGTGACCCCATCCTGTTGCCTCTGGACAAACATCTGCCAAGAAAGTCTTCCTCTATAAGCAGCCCCAACACAGTATCCCCCAGCAAAGCTTGATCTGCCCCAAATCTAACTCCTCAAGCACACATGTGCATGCGCGCACACACACACACACACAAACGCAAGTAAAACTGGAGAATCTGAACAAGATCAGTAGATCGTATCAATGTCAAGATGCACTGTGTACACAGAGAGTGGTGGTGCATGTCTATAATCCCAATGATTCAGAAAGCTGAGGCAGGAGTATCACAAGTTCAAGTCCAGCCTAGGCAACTTAGTGAGACTCTGTCTCAAAATAAAAAATATAAAGGGCTGTGGATATAGCTTCATGGTAGAACACCTGTGGGCTCAATCCTCACTACTGAAAGAAAAAAAAAAGATACAATTTGCAATATAATGCTAGAGCTTTGCAAAATGTTACTGTGGTTGAGTCAGGGTGGAGACCCGGTAATGGCTATGAGGGGTTGTTATGTTTTCTTTCAACTTTATGTGAATATATAATTATCTCAAGAGAAAAATCTAACTGAAAATATTTCTGGCTATTTGGGATCTCTGACAGCCTCAGCTCCCACCATGACAAGTGGCAGGATGAACACACTTTTCCACTGCTGGTGAGACTGACTCACGCCCTCCATAGAGCAGTTCCAGGAGACTGTAGGACAATGAAGCACAAAATGCACACAACCCTATACTGTCATGCATGTTTATGTATACATTGCATGCACACACACACACACACACACACACACACACACACCTTGACAGGTCCTGTGCAGAAGCCTTTCGCCTTCTTTGCCTGCTAAGAGAACTGGGAGCTCAGCACCCTACAGATCTGTGTATTGTTCCCCAGTGGTCACTCAGCCCCAACAGCCTCATCTGCATAAGGGGGAAATGGTTGTACCCCGCAGGCTTCTTCTTATGAGGACTGAAACAGTGTCTTTGAACTAGGCATCCCATATTTCAGGGATTAGCAATTTGTGACAAATAAATTATTATTATTATTACTAAAAAAAAATCACAGCACAATCATGAAAGAGATAAGCCTCAAAGCAGAGCCCATCAGGATCAGAGTAGAGAGGTGGTCAGTGTCCTTGGCCCTGCACTTCTGTTCTTTGGAGGATGTTCTTTCCCCTCCCATGTGTCTGAGAGACACTAATAGGTGCCAAGCTGGTCCTCGATGACCTTCCTGTGCCCCTTCTGTGTTTTAGGACACACTCACATATGTGAGTGCACATACGCAGCCCAGGTTTAGTTCAAACCTGGAATCTGTTAAAAAATTCTGCTTTTATTTATCAAATCCCTTATTAGCTAGGCGCAATGGTGCACACCTGTAGTCCCAGCTACTTGGGAGGTTGAAGTGGGAGGATCACTTGAGCTTAGGAGTTCAAGACCAGCCTGGACAATATAGTGAGACCCACACCTCAAAAAAAAATCATTTGTGGAAACCCCTCTCTTACCTTCTATAGTCAGTGGAATTCCCAGAGCTACTAAGGGAAGATGGAGGATGAGAGCTGCCAAGGGTCTGGCCTGGAGGGAAGCCCACCTGAATATATCCTGAATATGAGAACCAGAGCAAGATACTCAGAAGCCCAAGCACTGGCCTGGGGTTTGCGTCAAAACGCACAGTGCCCCTTTTCTGGGCAGGAAGCCCCCTACTCCCTCCCTCCACTCCAGGGCTCTGGTGTCCTTCAGGGCAAATTTTGTAAGAACTAGTACCAAGATAGAGTGAGTCTCAGAAAAACAAATCCTGCATGATCCCACTTAAATAAAGTGTCTGATACTATAAATCCAATTCAGAGAATCAAAGATAGGTGGTAGCCATGGGCCAAAAAAGAGGGAGAGATGTGGAGTAACTAATCAATGAATGTGGTTTTAGTTAAGTAAGTTGAACAAATTCTACAGATCTGCTGTACATCATTGCACCTAAAGTCAACAAGAATGTATTGCACTTAAGAAGTCATTAACAGGCTAGGTCTCATGTTAAATGTTCTTACCACAATAAAATTTAGAAATAAGTAAATAAAAATAAAAGTGAAAAAGAAAAGTAAGAACTGAGGGGCTGGCCAGGTCTGAGCTGCTGCCCACAAAGCACCCAGCACACCTCACAAAGACTAGAGGCAGCACCAGATCCAAGCTTGGAGAGCCATGCTCATCTATATGCTAATTAGCCCATGCAAGAATTACAGGGTTAATTAAGCATCACAGCCCTCCCTCCATTTTATCTGCCCTGGACACAGAGGCGAGAGACGGAAATCACAACCTCTGATCAAATTAGCTGTCCACGCACTGCTCCGGGCCTCTCCTCTCCATGAGGCTTCATAAACCAGCTCCCAGAGTTAATCATGTTTATTTCACAAGGCACCAGGGATTTAGAAAGTGATTAGGATTCAAACCCAGGAGCAACCAGCCCCTGACCCTTTTGCTATCAACTCTCTTCATGCAAAGGGGGTGTTTTATCACTGATAGGCAGCAAATACACACCAAGCCTCATCCTCCTGCCTGAAGTGGGATTATCAGTTAGTAGGTAAATGGCTGTCAAGCTGGCAGGTTATGGAGGTGGGGGGAGTCTCTCTTGCTTTCCTGGACATGACCACCACCCATCACCCCAATGCTTAATATTCTTCAAGGAGTAGTGGCTTCTTTTATTTTTCTCCCCAGATGTGTGGGCCCAGGTAAATGATTAAATCCTCTGAGCCTCCTATTTCTCACTTATTAAATAGGGCTATGGCAACCCACCCAGTAATATTAAGACTGAGATATGCTGGGATACAGTGAGTGGCCCTTGATAGCAGGCATCAATAATGTCTGTTCTCTGCCTTCCCTTCCTCCTATCCCCATGTACATCAGATTTGAGTCCTTATTATTCTGCCCCTCAAAGTCCAGCTCAAAGCTACCCTACACCCTACCCCACCCCCAAAAGCCTTCTGACAACTCAGCATGTACATGGCAACCACCCGAAACTCCATGGAGAGCAAGGATAGGGATGCTGGGTCACATACCCCTGCTTCTCTAAATAATAACACCTGGAACACAGGAAGCAGCCATAAATATGTATTGAGCAAAAGAACTGAAAGGGCTGACTCATTGATTCCAGGCTCAAAAAGTAGATGACAAGAGAAACACCAGCCTCCCATATGGTGTCTGTAACAGACATAGCTAATCAATCTCCATGGTATTTCCTGCCAGGGCAGGTTAACTTCACAGGCTTCAACAAAGCACCACAAGCAGACACTACCAAGCAAATAAAGTTGGCCAATTTGCCAACTCCAATTTATCCACTTAGATGTGGAGCCCCATGGAGAAATATTCACTTATTTAAGTTCTCCCAGCTAATTCATAACAGAGCCAAGCACAGAGCAAAGTCTCTGACACTCTTTTCACATAGCAGACTGAGTTCATCCATGTAAGCCTCATGCTCCTGGAGAAGGTACAATTGTGAAGGGCCCGGGCCCAGCCCTTTCCTCATAGGGACTTGGTTTGGGCATGTGGTAAGCAGAATTCTCTCATAGCCCCTGAGATTTCCACTGCTCAGGTATGAGTCCTGCATAATCCTGGGACAAGAAATATGGGGGGGTTTTATCCCTGGGATTAGATTATGTCACATGACACAAATGACTTCAAGACTGAGAGATTGTCAGGTGGGCTCAATCTAATCACATGTATCCTCATCACTGAATT
Organism: Geosciurus inauris; assembly: GCA_004024805.1. NCBI lineage: Eukaryota > Metazoa > Chordata > Mammalia > Rodentia > Sciuridae > Geosciurus > Geosciurus inauris. The sequence goes on from PVHX01006011.1 coordinate 89,921, forward strand.
TCCTCTATCTTAGCAGAAAAGCAAGTCATAACTTCAAAGCCAGAGAAGGACTCCCACTTTTTGCTGGCTTGAAGGCTAAGAAGACCACATAGTCAAGAATTCAGGCAGCCTTTAGGAGCTGAGAGGAACCCCAGCAAGAAAGTGGCACCTTAGTCCTGCAACCACAAGGAACTGAATATTGCCAACAACAGTAATGAGTGAGGAAGATGGTGTCCCCAGGCCTGCAAAAGATTCTGCCCTTGTGATTCCCTGAGAGAAACCTCAGCCACTGTGCTGGGCTTCTGCTCTATAGAACAAGTAACTGATTAATAGGTATTGTTTTGAGTTGTTAAATTTATGGTGATTTTATAACAAAGCACAGAAGATTAACACAGTTGAGGATTCCTTATCTGAAATGCTTGGGACCAGAAGTGTTTTGGTTTCGGGATTTTTTTTCAGGTTTTGGAATATATGCAGATATATAATGTGTCCCCATGTGTCTCTGGAAGACTAGGTGGCAGGAAACTAGAGAAGGAAGGGAGCTTTGATGAACAAAGGAACAAAGGAATGGAACCAAGTATAAACATAAAATTTATTTATATTTTCTTACACATATAGCCTGAAGGTAATTTTACACAGTTTTTTAATGTGCTTGTACCCATCACTTGAAGTCAGTGTGGCAATTTTCCACTTGGGGCATCATATCAGTGCTCAAAGTTTTAGATTCTGAAGCATCTAAGATTTCAGATTTTTGAATCAGGGACATTCAACCTTTACAAACACTTGAGGAGTTCATCTGAAGTGAATCGAGCCATATCATATTTGCCATGATGGGTCCAGAAAAGGATCTGCCTTAAAATGAATTCTCCTTTATTAGACTGGGCAGAGGTGCCAGCAGATGCACCAACATGTCTTTGTCATAACTTATGCAAATCTTGCTCAGTAAAAGATTATTCTTGCTATGCTCCAAGAGTATGTGAATGAGAATTGGCCCTTCTCTGCTCATCAAATGCTGCCATAGATTTTCCTAAGAGGGTCCCCCATGTGTCTCTGGAAGACTAGGTGGCAGGAAGCTAGAGAAGGAAGGGAGCTTTGATGAACATCCAATCCCTTTCTTTTTGCAAAGTTCAAAAAGTCCTGCTATTGCAGTCACTCCATTAAGCCTCATACCTTAGTGGTGTCTGGCACCTGTGGCCAGGTGTCAGCAGGCTTCTCTCAATCCAGTACATAACTATCTTGCTAGCCACTACTTGGTACCTGCTCTTCCCAACAGAACATAAGCTCCCCATGGGCAGAAGCCTAACTTCTTGCTCAGCACCCCATCTCCCATTAATCACCCAATGCAAACAACCATAAGCATCCTGTGGACTGTAAATGCCTAGGGATTCACCAAACTCCACTTGACAGCATATGTGAAATAAGTAAAGGGTGAACCTCTGAGCTGCCACTGCTGGGAATGTGAGGAGCTCACCCAGGAAGTGGGGGCCACCATGTTTCTTCCTGATGATCACGTATTTCACTCCAGAAAAACAAGAACGATGGATCACATCTGTCATCAACTCTTTTTCACAGAACACCACTAAAATGACATCAATGGCTTTTTAAATAAATATATAAACCTATAAAGACCAAGAGAATGGGAGCGGAAATGGCAGCAGCTGTAAGATAGCAACCCATTATGGAATCTAGCTGACTTAGAGAGGCCAAGCTGCAGCCCCTGATGAGGAGCAGAGGCAATGCCAAAGGAAGTGATTGCTGACTCCAAACCTACGAAGCCCAGTGCACACCTGAAGGACCACAGAAAACATGGGGAATGGAGACACAAAACGTATTATCCCAGTGGGACAAAGGGGGATGCTATTGATTATACCAGGGCAAGAGACAGCCCAGGCTAGCCTGGGGGTGGGAATTACTAACACTGACAAAAAGTAGTGATGGTAGCACTAGACACTCAGGGACCCTCACATCCCATGGGCTGGGGGATGGGAGACCCAGCATAGTGCAGGGTGGACATGAGATGCAAAAGAGAAACAGGGCATGAGGTGAAAGTCCATACTCAAAACAGTGCAACCATAGTCCTCCTGCACACTCCTGGCTCAATGCCCCTGGATTTGACCCCCACTAGATTGAGACTGGCACTTTACCTGAAGTGGAGTTCCTTGGCTTTCTCCCTTTCCACTCTTGCTATACCCACTCTCTGCAAGTATTTTCTTAATGAGTCACTTTCACACAAACTCTTGTCTCAGAATCTGTTTGGGAGGAATATTTACAGATGTACAAGAATCCTAAAATTTTACTCCCCATGTAACTATTCTTAGAAAGCTATTAGAGGATATGCTACTGCAGAATGATGGTGTAAAGCAGGAAAGGATATCAAGAGGCTAGAATATATCCCAAGCCTGCTGCAAAGGGAATCCCTGAGACCACGGGCCCACGGGTGAGGGTTAGGGAGGGTAGAGAACAATCCAGAGCCAGGAAGCCCATGTAGGAAAGTCCAGGAAAGAGGAAATTGGCATAATGACAATTTAACTATTTGTAAAGTAATATTGATTCACATTAAACTGATCTAGTGAAGCATTTAGAAAGAAATAGAGATGGGCACATAGAAATCCAAATAAAGGGGAAATGTGCACATACAAAGTCCAGGAAACACCATCATCTTCTACTTCACTTAAGAATAAGCACAATTTACTGTCATAATAACATAAACACTGACTATTGATTTAACCAAAAGTTGTGATAAAAGTGTTCTGCAGATGGGGGAGGGATGAAGGCAGGAAAGTCCCTAGAGAGAGAGCTAAGTCAGAAGCTCCCATTGTAGTCAATAGACAATGTTTAAAACTGATTAATCAAGAAATAGATGCATCAGCATAATAGTTAGAAATATGAAAGTAAATACTAGCTGTGAGCATTGCCAGTAGAAATCCATTTGACATAAATATGTCCTTTTAAACCTCATTAGTTCCAAAGGGGTAAAGCATGGTCTTAATAGAATACACACACACACACACACACACACACACACACACACACCCTTGACAAGACAAAAAAATGAGGACAGAAGAATAAGAACCAAACCATAGAGGAATCAGGCAGAGAGACAGGTAGCAGCAGAAAGGTGTGTACCAAACACATACAGCAGCCCTTTACCCCTGAGCCCACAGGGTCATATTCACCAGCCCCACAACCAAGGAGAACTCAACAGCCACATAAAAAATGGACATTCTTAATAGGAGGCAATTTAACATCTCTGTCTCCAAACTCCCAACATAACCGGCCATTGCTGCCCAAAATTCTACATTACGGATTCTTCTGTCAGAGTTGAGCACTGCTTTCTCCACTCTATAAGTGGAGGCTCTCCTACTGGAATTTCACACAACATCATAATATCTGGAAAGCACAGGCTGGTTTTCAAGTCCAGTTGGCATAAATATGTCCTTGGCAAGAGATGCAAGTCTCAGAATCTCAGCTTCCTCCTGTGTAAATGACAAAAGTGGCCACCATCCTTTGCAGCAACTCTCAGTGTTCTGAGCTGGGCTGGTGACATGCTCTGTACAAGTGGCATTGTACCAGTCCTGAGTCTAGACCTCAGAGAGACCTTCAGCTTCCATTTTTGCTGCTCTTAGAAGAACATCTAAGATGTGGGAACAAGCCTAGGCAAGTCTGCTGGGGAGTGGGGTGCAGAGCACAGCCAAGATCCCATCACCCCATCCAAAGCTAGCACATTTCCAGACTTGTGAATGAGGCCCATGGGGATGCACACACTCCCAGCTGACCCTCCAACTGACCTAAGACACATGAGCAGGTCCAGTTGAGATCAGTCTAGCCTATCTCTGACCTGAACAGCCACACAGCAGATGCTAAACAGATGATAGCTGTTTTTTCAGTCACTGTGTTTTGGGACATTTCTATGCAGCAAGGGAAAAATTAATATGTCTTCTACAGGAAGTGGCAATACTAAAACTAAGTTCACAGGGTTGTTAAGATGTAATAATAATATATGAATGAACTGCTGATGTTCAAAAATGTTCCTAACCTTCCTACGCCTGAATGCAAGAATTCTCAGCAACTGCTTTTCTACTGAAGGATCAGGAAGGTGGCCAGGAAGTGGGAGCAGGGCTCCCGAAGGACAGAGGAAACCTCAGACGTGGCCTTCATGACCCCCTAATGCAGCCCTGGAGTCTGAGAAGCACCGCCAGCTGGTGAAGTGACAAGCAACTCAGCTTTGCAAGCAGCTCTGAAAGGAAATTTAACCACTGTAACTGGCTTATTGATTTTGCAATCACATTTTGAGATGCATAATCTGCCACCATCTCCAGTGGCCATTACAGCAGCGTTCCAGGGAAGTTTTATCTCTACCACCTGTGCACAGGACCCTGAGCCAGGACAGAAGCAGCTCCCCCTCCTCACAATGGGACAATGGTAAGCACAGCTTAGGGCAGGCCCACCAGTCTTTTGACCCAGCAGATGAGTTAAATGATGGAACAGAATGCTCAGGCTCCCTGCACTGACCCCTCAAGGCACCCTTATCTACACCACTTTACTAAACTTATCTGCTTCACTCGAACTTCTACGAGGGCCTCAGGAACAGCTTCCCTGGACCCTTGAAGGCTGTCCACCTACATTCACTTTGTAGGGATACTTATAACATCTCTCAACTGCTGAGCCACACTTAGCTTTATCTTTCATCCCTGTAAGGTCACTTGTCGTTTGGGGTACAAGCCAAAGTGGAAAACTCTTTGCTAGGGTCATGGAACTTTCTGAGAGATGCTACAAGCAATAGTTCAAGTAGCTACTGTGTAAAACTGTCATGCCCTAGATTGGGTAGACCACATAAAATCTGGAGAACAAGTACATTCCCTAAAATTAAGAGATGACATTTTGAAGGACCACAAGTTGGGTTTCTATAAGTTCTTACGTTCCTGAACACAGTAGTAGTAGCCAGCCGGGTGTCCATATGAGCAAACTGCCCAGAAGGCAGAATTCTGGATCTAGATAATTAGGAGAGGAGAAAACAGGCAGCCCTCAGATGTGTCAGACATGTGGGTGTTCTATCTGTGGCAAATTGGGAAACATCCATGTGCATACCCCAGAACACCCAATTTGGTCAGCCTCCTTGGAGATTCCAGTCTGTGAGGGCTGCCTCCCATCAGTCCCCCTGTGCTCTATTCTACCCACTGCCCCCACTACTGCCAACAGTGGTCTTTCTAAAATGCAAGCTTGACCCCTGCTTCAAATCCTACAGAACAAACCTGAGCCTGGCTTTCCACACCAATCTTATCTGGCCCCAGTGAATACCCCAACTTCATTTCCTACCACTCCTCTCATCCAGGGACCCTTGGCTCCAATTTGGCACCTCATCAGGATGTACTACCAAATGGGTCCCCATGCTGCCACCTTAATCCCATTCACCCCAGACAACCCTCCACACACAGCATCCTCCAAGGCCCCCTTAGCACTTCATCTCTTTCTCTTTTTCTCAGTTCTGTTCCAGTGCCCATCACTGTGTGTCACTTATCTGTCCCTGGTACAGTTTAGATCTAAGTGTCCCCCAAAGGCCATTTGTTAAAGGCTTGGTCCCCAGCCTGTGGTACTACTGAAGGTAGCAGAAACTTTAGAGGCGGGACCTAGTGGGAGGCCTTAGGTCATTAGAGGCAAGCCCTTGATGAGGACTGTGGAACCCGGATCGCTCCTTCCTCTCTTTCACTTTCCAGCTGTGAGGTTAGTGGTCTTGCTCTACCTCATGCTCCCCATCACGATGTGCTCCCTCACCACAGGCCCAGAACAACAGAGCCAACAGATCGTGGACTGAAACCTCCAAAACTGTGAAACAAAACAATCTTTTCCTCTTTATAAGTTGATTAGCTTCAGTATTTGTTATAATGATGAAAAGCTGACTAACATTTCCCCCTGACTTGGAAGGCCTGGGGCAGGGATAGGGGTCTTCTGGAATCCACCTACACACTCTGCACCTGGCTCACAGCAAGCCCTGGATAATGCCTGATAAGGAGATAGCTGAATTAATGAACAAAGATAGAACTACACCTACCTGCACAAGAAGTTGGCTGAGGGTAAAACAAATCCCAATTAACACAGTAAGTGGCATTTTGTTTTCTCTGTTTCACGACACATGAAATAATTAGTGTTTAGTATACAGAGAACTCTGAGTGTGAAGCTGGATGTAATCAAATGTCAAAACACAGAAATCTAAGGAGAAAAAAATAAATTGTGTGCCTGGTTAGGAAGGAGCAATAATTTTGGATGGGTTTTCCCTGGAAGAGGGGCACCAATTCCAAGACTATGTTATAATGCTATGAAGATCATTACAAGGCAAGCTAGGAACTGCAGTGAACCTGGGTTCAGAGTGAGGCTGAATAACTGGCAGCCCTGTATTTGCTGAGTATCAACTATGTATTAGGCACATTATATCACAAATCTCTCATGAGGCAAATACTCTGGTAATCTCCATTCAGTTGATGTGAAAAGTAAGCCTGAGCAGTTCTGTAATTTTCCAAGGACTCAAGTTCATGTCTGTCTAATCTACACTGTTCTCTCTGGCCTTATGCTTATTCTCTAGCCAGGGAAGTTGGGCTTCTCTTCATCAGTGCATGCTCCTTGGTACTCCATCATAACCAAGCAATGTGACCCCAATGGGCATCTTCTCTGGCCCTCTTGGTCTTCAATCTCATGCTCCCTTGGTGTTTTGGTTTGGATCTGGAATGTCCCCAAAAGCTTGTGTATTAAAAGCATGGCCCCCAAAGCAATAAGGCTCAGAAGTGGGGTTTTTAGGAAATGGTTAGATCCTGAGGACTGTAACTTCATCAGTGGATTGCTACTGGATGGATTCATAATTTGAATGGACTACAGGGTGGTAACTGTAAGCAGATGGGGCATAATTGAGGAAGTATGTTACTGGGGGTGGTGTGACCTTAGGGACTATATCTGTCCTTGTCCCCTACCCCACTCCACACCCCCTACTCTGCTGAGTGACTGCCATGAGCTGAGGAGCTTTCCTCGACCATGCCATACCCTTCCTTCATGATGTTTCTGCCTTGGAGAAAGCCATCCAGGGACTAAGACCTCTGAAACCATGAGTCATAATAAACCTTTCTGCCTCTGAATTGTTCTTGTCAGGTATTTTGGTCACAGCACCAAAAAGCTAAATAACACTCTTGACCATCAGCACACCCATGCACTGGGTTCAGTTGTGCTGCTGGCCGCCAACCAGCTACACCCCCAGAGCCTTTGGCTCCTCCTGCCATTGCCAGAATCAGAGATGAGAAGCTGCCAGAAAGACTCAGGCAAAGGGTCTCCATCTGCCCAGTGGACAGTAGGACAATGGAAAAACTCCCTCATCCTTCCTCCCTCCTTCCCCACAACTCATCCAAAATGAGACACACCTCAGGTCCAGAGGCATCCCAGATGCCTTGGGACCGGCTCTGTCTCCTTGCAACTTCCATTTCTCCTTCCCAACCATCCTTCCAAATAAAGCATTCATATTTAATCATTGCATCAGCAATGTTGCCTACACAGTGCTAAGACAGTGTTCTGGTCTTCACCTTTTCTTTTCCTTTAACCTCTAATCCCATCCTCTATCTTCCTTTCCATCTGAGGCATCTACTCCCTTATGCTGATGGTCAAGAGTGACTTCCTGGAATGTAGTGGCTGCCTTGAACCCATCTTTTGAGGTATGTGTTTTAGTTTCTATCAATGATACTGCATCATTCATTTCATTCCCATTCTTGACTTTAGCACTAGGCTCCTTGCTCCCTTCTAATCGAAGGCTTATCTAGGCCCAGCTGTCACCTCCAATGTTGCATGGGTGTCCCTGTCATTGCCACAGGTCACTCACTCACTTCCATCACCAGAGGAGTGGGCGAGTGACTCAGTAGTCACGGTGAAATTTGATTGACAATGTAAGTGTTGGTGTTATGATTTGGAAATGAGGTGTCTTCCAAAAGCTCATGTGTGAGACAATACAAGAATTTTTAGAGGTGAAATGATTACATTATGAGAGCTGTAACCTAATTGGTGATTAATTCACTTGAATGGATTAACTGGGTGGTAACCATAGGTGTGTAGGATGTGGCTAAAGAAAGTAGGGCACTGGAGGGATGCCTTTGGGGTTTATATTTGTCTCTGGTGAGCAAGCTCTCTCTCTGCTTCCTGACTGTCCTAAACTGGGCAACTTTGCTCCACCACACCCTTCGCCATGCTGTTCTTCTGTCTCACTTGTGGCCCAGAGCTATGGAGCTGGCCATTTGTGGACTGAACCTTTGAAAACATGAACCCCAAATAAACTTCTCCTCTTCTAAGTTGTTCTTGCCAGGTCTTTGGGTCACAGTGATGAAAAATTGACTTACACAAGAGGTAATTAGGTCATGGGGTCTCTGTACTAATGAGGGATTAATGTATTCCTGCGAGTGAGGTCAATCATTGAAAGAGCAAGTTGTCATAAAGCATCTAGCCCACCCTCTCCCTCCTCTCTTCTGCATGAGCTCACACACTGTTCTTACATGCACCCTCACTGTGTGATGCCTTTAACTATGTTATGACAGTGTGAAGTCCTTGCCACATACTGCCACTCAATCTTATACTTCCTTGTCTCCAGAACTATAAAGTCAATAAACCTCTTTCAAAATCATCCTCCTTCCTCTGCTTCTGTGGCCCTGCAGACAGACAGGCTTTTCTAAATCTGAAGTATATGTCCCTGTGATGTGAATTAGACACCGTACAGTAGAATCATTAGGAGACAGTATGCAGCTCACAAAAGGCTCCTATTAAACATGGTGTTAGGAGCCCACATCTCATGCTTGGAGCGTGACATAGACAGCCCTAGAGCCAAGTCCTTCCTCCATGCATCCAAGAGCTTAGGCCACTTCCAGACCTTTGCTGTGGTAACTGTGGTAAATATGCTGTCATTCACTGAGTTTTTAGAAACCCTGAAATTTTAGCTTGCTTTATCAAAATACATTTATAGTTATTAAGACACTGGTACTAGTCATAATCATGCAAAAAAAAAAAAAAGTAACTTGCGAATATATTAGGTAGCCCCAACCTCCTTGTCCACAATGAAACAAAATCCAAAGATAGAATTCCAAGAGATTCAGCCACCAGAACATCACCCAAACATTTCCCATGTCCAGTTTGTGTGATTGGAAAGGGCAACCAGTGCCCATCCATATTGCACACATTCCTCTCCCCTACACTGTCCCTCCAGTCCACAACAAAGCTCCCAGCCAGGGTAAACCCACAACTTCAGAGAAGGCCTGCCCAGGGCCCTGTAACTCAGCTGTGGGAAAACTCTGTCCTAAATACACTGTCCACCTAGTCTCACTCACAAACTGACTTCATATATTTGCATGCATGCACACACATGTGCATACATGTACACACACTGTACACAATAGATGGTGAAGAAACTGCCTAAGCCCCAACCACAGAGGACATGCCCTCACCCAAGGCCACTCCCTTAAGGTCCCGAGCCCCACACAGATCACAGATGCTGCTTTGAGGTCATCCTATATGTGCGATGGTGAAAGGGGTGGGGTTCCTTGGGCTGGGAGCTTGTCCAGCTCCATAAAGCCAGCTATTTCCCAGCTACTCCTAAAAGGTGCTCCCTCTCCATCAGGACACAGCGCCACAGTGAAAACAGGTGCCACCCCCCAACCCCCGTGCCCCACAGCCCAGCATCTTCCTGGAGTTATCTGAACCCTTGCTAAGGATACAAGGCACCTGCAACTCTCCCTGGACCTCACCACAGAGCTGGGGGGTGGGGGAGGTACGGGATTTGCAGATCACACAGTGGGTGGAGTCAGTGAGCTTCCCCCCACGTTGTCTCCAGCAGGCCTGTGCACCTGGCCGAGCCCCAGAGGCTGGATCCAAGCTGCTCATCAAAAGAACGGGCTCTCTCTTCTGCTGTGTACCAGGGAGATGGGGAAAGGCCTGGCCACTTCCTGATGCATTATTTATTAGGAGCGCATTAACTGTGGGTGACATCACAGGCATTCGAAGGTAATTTGTGGAAAGTATTGTTAAAGCAATTGATTTGCAAATTCCTTGACAGGGAAAACCAAGCACCAGAGCTGGCAGAGATGTGACATGGAGACTTTTTTAAAAATGTATTTGGGGATAATTGATTGAAAGCTAAACTGTGTAGCCAGCGAGAAAATGAGATTATTCTGTCTGTTATGCAAAGAAATCATATATTGTACAAAGCAGCAGGATGAAGAGCCGTCAAGGCAGCTGGGAGGAACTTGTTCCTTCTGGGGGAAGCAGAGGGTGATGTCTCTTTCCAAATTCAAGTCCAGTCCTTATCACTCCCTTCAACCTGAAAGCTCCATCCCTCCTCCTCCCTGTGTCCCTTCACCTTTCCACCTGCCACCTCCACCCATGGAACCTGAGCTTCAGTTAGACCCCCTCTTCCCTCTTATCCCCAGTGAGGCTTCAGTGGGTACTGAAGATCCCTCCCAACAGTGACCCCAAGGATATTAAGGACCACACTGGCCCCGACTTGATCCTCAGGGGTCCAGGGCAACTAGAGCAGCCAATGGAACAAGGGAAGGTGCAGGGTTGGGGAGCTCTCCCTGTTCTTGCAGCAGTCAGCATTCCTCACCTGACATGCTCAGACCCCCAACAATCCATGCTGCACCTTCTGAGCCCATAAAGCTGGTTGCCACCTCCTCCTCTGAACTCTCCAGGCCTCCGGGATAGCTGTAGCTCCTTTGCAAAGCCACAGCAATGTCCAACTGCCCTCAACCTCCCCTACACACATACATCTGCTCACACCTTTGTCTCTGCCAGCCCAGCTGCATGAATGCTCCCTCTGTCTTGACTACCAAGCCAGCATATTCAGTCTTTCAGGTGCAGTTCAAATACCTCCTCCTCCAGAAAGACTTCTCTGACTACCCTAGGCAGACAGTCTTGGGTACACCTTTCCTCCCAGCACCAATGTGTTCCCTGTAAAGTTCTCCCTCCCCTAGATTATGAACTCAGAGGTTGCAAGATAGTAAATGCAGACCTGCCATGAATCCATGCCACAGGAATAAGAGTGAATGAATGAACCACTGCCCAGATTACAGTCCTGGGTCCTTTGATTTCTCCCAAGTCTGAGGAAGTCCTAGCCCATGTAGCCTGGTCATGGGGGAGAGGGGTTGTGGGGAAGTGAGGTACAGGTTTTACTAGCTGTTCCCATTGCCCTGGGTCAAAGGATCAATCAAACCTTGAGCTCCCTGGTCAGATGATCCCCCAATCACAGGGAAGCCTGGTTCAAAAGAAATCAGAGCCAACAGTCTGAACCCAAACCACATGCAGAAGCTGCATAACACCAATAGGCTTAGCCAGCACCCTGAGCCTATAGGTTTACCCAGTTAGAAACACAAATGTGCCTCTGGGGGTCTAAACAACAAGTGAGTCCTGCCATCCACATAACTGTAATCCTGGGCAAATCCTCATTGAGCCTGTCCTTTTGTCTGTTGAATGGGAGTCATATTAGCACCAACCCTGAAAATGGCCATGAGGGTTCCATCTGCAGAGCTTTGGGAGCCCTCCTGTTCTGCTCAGTGTGGATTAATGCGGGTCTGAACAGGTCAAGTGAGGTCTGAATGCTTGACCCATTGTGCTATCCCTGAGGATATATCAAAAGACAAAACTATAGCACATTTAAGATCTCAATTGGCTTTATTTGCAAATCTAGAATTGAGCAGAGCAGCACTTCATTCCAGCAAATAGAATGAGTGATCCAATGGTCTGAACAGAAAAGTTTGGCTTTTTAGACAGAAAAGGCAGAAGTCGGCAGAAACAAAAAGCAGCTGGTCATTCCAAAGTTACTTTCCTTGTAGGACAGGGACAAGGAGACAGAATAATAGGAAAACAGCTGGTTGGTTAACATCAGGTTACTTTTTTTTTTTTTTTTTGGTACTGGGGATTGAACTCAGGGTTACTCAACCACAGAGCCACACCCCCAGCCCTATTTTGTGTTTTATGTAGAGACAGGGTCTCAGTGAGCTGCTTAGTGCCTCGCTGATTCTCCTGTCTCAGCCTCCTTAAGTGTTGGGATTATAGGCCTGCGCCACCGCACCCGACTTCAGGTTACTATTTTTTGTAAGAATTAAAGCAGAGGGAACTTTGTTATGTTGATTGAAACTGGCCTGTTTGGGAAATAAGGCCTGTTACTTCTCTCTCCCAATTTCTCCTGAAGGTCAGATAACAACTTTCTTTGGGTTTGGTTATGTTGAAGTTTAGCAGGACTAACTCCACTCTTGATTTTTTGTTTGATCTGTTGGGGCCTTGTGCAGGAGCCTGGTCCAGAAATGACCTTCAGTCATGTTTATTTAACAAGTAGAAATTCTTGCTATGACTTCTTCATCTTATGGCTTTAGTTATAGAATCACACTGAAAATATCCACCAACCTGATTTAGATTTCCATGCCTATTTTATATATTAGGAGCCTGAGGCTCATGGAATAATTTAGTTGCTCAAGAATACTTGATAAAAATGGCAGGGTTCTGGCCAAACGTGGCCATACCACTACCCAAGATCATTGTCCCCTAAAAGGCAGCTCCTGCCTCCCCCTAATGGGAACTGGAAGAGAGCAAGATTTACTAGAATTCTCCCAGAGTCCCCAGTGCAGCCACAGTGGGAAGGGTTGAGGTATGATGCTGTCTCCTTCAAACACTCACATTTTCCAGCTCACCGTGTGGCTTCACACAGTGAACTTCACTCTAGGGTAGGAGGAAGTAGGCTTCCCCAGGGAACTCATGCTGGAGGGCCACCAACTGTCAGGGTTTATTTGGGGATGAGGGAGACATGGGTCTTGCAGTGCACAAATCAGAAGAGTCCCAGGCAAATCAGGATAAGCTGGTCATGCTAATCCTAACCACCTTTAAGAAGCTAGAAAATGCATAATGGTGCATTCAAAATATTTTGGTAACAGAGACACATATTATTAGGCCCATTCACTTTCAATAAGTCCACATTTCCTAAGGCAACATCTGGAAAACAGAGCCAGAAAGTTTCTTTTTTTTTTAATTGACACATAACAATTGTACATATTTATGATATACAGTGTGATATCTCAATACATGTATATAATACATGTATATAATCAAATCAGCATAATTAGCACTTTTATCACCTCATTTATCATTTGTTTTACAAACATTCAAAATCCTCTCTTCTAGCTATTTTGAAATCTGTAGTTAGTCATTAACTACAGTTACCCTACTATGTTATGGAATGCTAGAACTTATTCCTCCTAACTAATTTTGTACCCATTAACCATCCTCTCCCTATACCTGACCTCACACCCAAGCCTCCTGCCTCCCAGCCCAGCATCATTTCATGAAAGGAAAAATATCACCTTACCCTTCCTCCTCCACCTTTGTCAGCACCAGCCCTGATTTATGAGCATAACTGTTTAGCAACACCCATCTTAAGGCCTTCCACATATTTATGTCATCTTCATTTCTTTCCCCTTATAATGCTTGGAATTCCATCAAGAAGGGCTTAATATGCAAATCACCCACCTCCTTTAAACAAGATAGCCATTTATTTACTTTAATTCTAAATTTTGTCCTTTATTGTTGAGAGTCCCTTGGTATTTGAGATTTGGGTATGAGATAAGGTAGAAGTTTTAACTGCCTGGACTCCCAGAGAAAATTTATAGATCTTTATTATTTGAGGGTTTAAGGGATCCCACAGGCCAGGCTTGAAAGCTAATGATCTCACATATACCCTTCCCAACCCCAAGCTTCCAAAGCTCAGTTTCCAGCAACATGGCTCCCTTAACACCCAGTCAGAACCCCAAGGCCTTCTCAAGCCAGTCCAATTCCATCTAGCTTAACTCATGGCTCCTGAGTAGTATGCCTTGGAATAAGCTTGGAGAAATAAAACAGCACTCTGACAAGGACATCAGAGTGTCTCTCCATGTAGTGGAATCACAGGTGGGTAAACAGTAGGAACACACAGTAGCCCAAGTACAGGGCAGACAGGATAGGAGAGACAGTGATTGTACAGCCTTGGGCCATCAGAAAAAGAAAAATTCCATGGGAGTTAAGAAGTATAGACCAGATGTAAGAGCTCTACAGTCCTGTAGGCAGAGAAAAGCCCCCTCCTCCCCACAGCCCATGAGGTCTTCAGTGTTCTGGGATGCTACATGAGCCATGCCTGCCTCCAGGATGCCCCCTGCCTAAGGATGAGGGGGGTTTGGATCAAAAGAGTAGCTTCCTGGTTGAGTTCTCCCACCTACCCTCAAAGGATAGTTGGAAACAACATGGAAGGTCCTCATGCAGTGGTTCAAAACCCATCTGTATTCCAGTTCTGTACAAGAGAGAGTATATGCATTTGTCACCATCCCTCCCACAAAACACAGTTAAAAACCTTGAGCGTTGTATATAAGCCAGACATAAGAAGAGGCTGGAAAGTGGAGAGAAGAAGGGTGCCTCAAGGGACAAAAAGCAGTGAGGTCCCAGGAGTTTTTTAATCTAAAAAAAAATCTAAACTTGAATGAGAAAGACAATCAACAGATGGAATTTTAGTCAGCTTTTTAGCTGCTATGACTAAAGGACCCAACCAGAACAATGGTAGAGGAGGAAGTTTATTTTAGAGCTCACAGTTTCAGAGGTCTTAGTCCATAGAAGGCACTTCATTCCTTGGGGCTCCAAATGAGGCTCAACATCATGACGGAAGCATTTGGCAGAGAGAAGCTGCTCATATCACGATCAGAAAGCAGAGACAGAGAAAGACTTCACTGGCCAGATACAAATACACACCCCAAAGTCACGCCCCAATTCCCACTCCCTCCAGCCACACCCTACCACTTCAGTTACTACTCACTTATTCCCAATCAGGGGATTAATTCACCAATTGGGTTAAGACTTACAACTCAATCATTTCTCCTCTGAACCTCCTTGCATTTTCTCACATGTGAGCTTTTGGGGGATGCCTCACATCTAAACCATAACAGATGGCAACACTGATGTGGCACAGATGTTGGAATTATCTAATAAGGATTTTAAAATCATCCTGATAAAAATGCTATAATGGTGCTACAATAATGCATTCATGATCACATTTCAAATGAGAAAATCTTACAAAGAAATAGAATATCTAAAAAGAGAACCAAATGGAAATTTTAGACCTGAAAAATATAATTACTATAGTAAAAATATCAATGGATGGGAAAAATTAGAATATAGAGGACAGAAGACTACATGAACCTGAAGATAGAGAGAAATTACCCAATCTAAATAGCAGAAAGAAAATAGACTGGGGGAAAAAAAGAAAAAAGCACTCACAGTCCTGTGGGAAAATATCAAAATGGTTAAGATTATGTCATCTGAGTCCAAGAGGGAGACAAGAGAGGATGGGACTGAAAACATGTTCCAAAAAGTAAAGACCAAATATCCAAAAGTTGGATATAAGACATAAACTTCCACATTCAAGAAACTGAGCAAACATCAAGCAAGATAAACAGAAAGAAATTATGCCATGGATATCACAATCAAATTTCTGAATACTAAAGATAAATTTAAAAATCTTGAACGCATCAAAAGAGAAAAGATACCTTACTTTAAAGAC
>PVHX01006012.1:0-20421 GCA_004024805.1 Geosciurus inauris
TTTTTTTTTTTTTTTTTGTAGGTGGTAGTGGTGGGGTTACCAAGGACTGAACCCAGGGACTGACTTAACCACTGAGCCTCATCCTCAGCACTTGCTTTTTTTTCAGTTGCAGATGGACACAATACCTTTTTATTTATTTATTTTTATGTGGTGCTAAGGATCAAACCCAGTGCCTCACACATGCTAGGCAAGTGCTCTACTACTGAGCTACACCCCTAACCCCCTCAAACTCTTTTATTTTTAATTAATTAACTTATTTTGGTTCTAGAGATTTAACCCAGGGTTGCTTTACCACTGAACCATATCCCAAGCCCTTTTTATATTTTATTTAGAGAGGGTCTCACTAAGTTGCTTAGGATCTCACTAAGTTATTGAGGCTGACTTTGAACTTGAGATCCTCCTGCCTCAGCTTCCCAAGTCGCTGGGGTTACATGTAGGTATGTGCAACTGTGCCTGGCTTCTTGGTATAAGTTCAATAAATAGAAAAAAGAAAAATAATATGCATAAAAATATTCATTATAGAGCATTTGCCTAGCATGCATGAGGCACTGGGTTCCTCAGCACCACATATAAATAACAAATGAATAAAATAAAAATCCATCAACTAAAAAAATATTTTAAAAAAATTCATTACATCAGTACCTAAAACAAAAAAAAAACCAAAAACTTAAGTGTCCAACATTTTAGAAATGATATAACAAATTATGGTGTTCATATTAAAATGCTAAAGCTGAGCATGGTGTCACACACCTAAAATCCCAGCAACTAAAGAGGCTAGACAGGAGGATCCAAAGTGCAAGGCCAGCTTTGGCAACTTATCAAGATCCTGCCTCAAATTTAAAAAGGGGACCAGTATGTGGCTCAGTGGTACAGCTAGCATCCTTGGGTTCAATCTCCAGTACTGATAATCAAAAAAAACCAAAAACCTGATTACACTTATTGAAATTTGAATATAAATACACACATATTTCAATCTTGCTTTTTTACATTTAAAAAAGGGAAGGATCATGAGTTCAAAGCCAGCCTCAGCAACAGTGAGGCACTAAGCAACTCAATGAGACCCTGTCTCTACATAAAACACAAAAGAGGGCTGAGGACGTGGCTCAGTGGTTGAATACCCCTGCGTTCAATCCCCAGTACCAAAAATAAAAAAATAAAAAAAGGAAGGGATGGCAATGTAAAATTGGACAAAGATCCTTTCTTATATGAAAAAAGTAAATTCTAAGCTGGGCATGATGGCACATGCCTGTTAATCCCAGGTTATTGGGAGGCTGAAGAAGGAAAATCAGAAGTCTGAGGATAGCACTGGCAACTTTTAGTAAGACCCTTTCTCAAAATAAAAAATAAAAGAGCTAGAAATGTAGCTCAGTGATAAAGTGTTCCTGGGTTCAATCTCAGTGCCATAAAAAGTAAAAGGTAGATTCTTGGGGGCTGGGGTTGTAGCTCAGTGGTAGAGCTCTTGCCTCGCATGCATGAGTCAATGGGTTCGATCCTCAGCACCACATAAAAATAAATTAATTAATTAAAGATACTGCGTCCATCTACAACTAAAAAATATTTTAAACAAATAAAATAAAAGAGCTAGAAATGTAGCTCAGTGGTAGAGTGTTCCAGGGTTCAATCCCAGTGCCATAAAAAGTAAGATTCTTGGGGGCTGGGATTGTGGCTCAGTGGTTGAGCACTCGCCTCACGTGTGGGGCACTGGGTTCGATCCCCAGCACCACATAAAATAAAGGTATTGTGTTCATCTACAACTAAAAATAAATATTAAAAAAAAATACTTTAAAAAAAGGTAAATTCTAAACATATGCATACTATAATCAAGTAACTACTAGATATGATTTCATTCAAATAAAGATGGTATTCAATGAAGCCCTACTTTTTACTTCAGAGAGAAGCATAATACAGGCTGTTTTCATAAGTGCTCAAAATAAAAGGGAGAGTGGGGATATTTTATCTGTCTTTAGAAGAAAAACATTTCTTTTATCTTCCTTGTCACAGCCCTGATATGAACTATAGCTCTTATAGTCACATACTGATTATCTAAGATACTGTGATCCTACACCTGAAGCTACAGTGAAAGGGCTAAAGTTGAGTACTCTAGAAAATATGAATTCAGGGAAAGCACAGCCTCAGAGAACCTCTGCAGTATGTATATATCAAAGTATTGTTATCTATGAGGAACAAGTATATGAATGTATTTTTAATCCCACCTGTTGCCGATTTCCAAGGAAAAATAATGTCCTATTTCACATATTCACTGCTTACTAAGTGAATGAATGACATTTAGATAAACTGAATTTTTATAACAGGATTACCTTGCCAGCATCACCTCCATGGGGGTAATGAGATCCTGGAGAATGTACAGGAGATGCAGTTGGAGATGCAGGAAGGATATTAATGATATCAGGATCAAGATCATCTCCTGTGTCTAATAAATCAAAGATACCCATTCCATCTGCTCCATCTACACGGGAGAAAGAAATTAAATACTACATTTTCCATATCCCATGATTATTCACAATTAAGGGTTAAAATAAATTTTAACCAAAATGGGTTAACTTTAACCATGAGTGTCTACCATGTACCAAGTATTGTGCTAACAGCCATTTAAACAATGCATAAATAAGCTTAATACTAGTCTAAATAATGGCTCCCAAAAGATGCCCACATCCTAATCCCTGGAATTTATGAATATGTTATCATAAAGGATTTCGCAGATGTGATTAAGCTAGTGATCATAAACAGGGAAGATTCCTTAAGATTCATAAGGTAGTGATCAGTTTTATTTTGTTTTGTTTTTGCAGTGCTACTGATCAAAACCATGCCTTCTGAGCCGGGCGTGGTGGCGCAAGCCTGTAATCCTAGCACTTGGAGAGGCTGAGACAGGAGAATCGCGAGTTCAAAGCCAGCCTCAGCAACGGCAAGGCGCTAAGCAACTCAGTGAGACCCTGTCTCTACATAAAACACAAAATTGGGCTGGGCATGTGGCTCAGTGGTTGAGTGCCCGAGTTCAATCTCCAGTACCTAAAAAAAAAAAACAAAAAAAACCCACCATGCCTTCATACATGCTCACAAGTACTCTGCCACGGAGCCCCATGGTACTATACCACCAGCCCCATGGGGAATTTCATGAGAGGGAAGTGGCAGGGTCAGAGTCAATCAAGGAGGCTGACAACACTATACTGCTGGCATTCAAAATGGAGGAAAGGCCACAAACAGGAATCCATGTGGCCTGTAGAAGCTGGAAAAGACAAGGAAATAGATTCTCACTGAGAATCTCCAAAAAGAATCAACTCTGCTGACACCCTGACTTGAGCCCAGTGAGTCTGATTTTGGATACCTCCAGAAGTATAAGGTAACAAATGGACATTTTTGTTTTTGCTTTGTAGTACTAGAGATTGAACCCAGAGGTGTTCTACCTTTTTATTTTTTATTTTGAGATAGAGTCTCACTAAGTTGCTAAGGGCCTCACCAAATTGTTGATTCTGGCTCAGAATTTGCCATCCTTCTTCCTCATGGATTTTTTTTTTCCTAATCAGTTACACATGACAGCAGAATGCTCTTTAATTCATTGTACACAAATGGAGCACAATTTTTCACATCTCTGGATGTGCACAAGTAGGGTCACACCATTCGTGCAATCATGCATGTACCTAGGGTAATGACGACCATCTCATTCCACCACCTTTTCTTTTCTTTTTTTTTTTTGGGTACTGGGGATTGAACTCAGGGGCACTCGACCCCTGAGCCACATCCCCAGCCCTATTTTGTGTTTTATGTAGAGACAGGGTCTCACTGAGTTGCTTGCTTAGCGCCTCACTGTTGCTGAGGCTGGCTTTGAACTCGCAATTCTCCTGTCTCAGCCTCCCTAAGTGCTGGGATTACAGGCTTGAGCCACTACGCCCGGCTTCCGCCACTACGCCCGGCTTCCACCATCTTTTCTATCCCCACGTCCCCTCCCCTCCCTTCTCTCCCCTTCATAGATGTTCTTTTAAGCCACTAATATACAGTAGTTTGTTATAGCAACTGTAGGAAACTAATACAAAGCAAACACGGTATACAGGAAATAGAAATGTGCTTAAAATTATACTATCCACAATTAATGTTGTAGTTTTTTGTGTTTTTTTTGTTGTTGTTTTTTTTTTTAATCAGACTGAACCCAGGGGCACTTATCCACTGAGTTACATTCCCAGACCTTTATATTTGAGATAGGCTCTCACTAAGTTGCTTAACGCCTTGTTAAGTTGCTAAGGCTGACTTTGAACTTGCAATCCTCCTGCCTCAGCCTCCTAGGCCACTCAGATTACAGGAGTGTGCCCCTGCACCTATCTGCCCTAGTCTTTACTAAGTAAAACATTCAAGCTATTTCACAATAAATTAAATGACAGATTAATACTTAACAAGTGTGACTTGAATATTGTGTTTTGTATTCTTTTTGTTACTGGGGATTGAACCCAGGGGCACTTTACCAATTAACTAATCCCAAGCCCTTTTTATTTTGAGACAAGATCTTGCTATATTGCTGAAAGCCTGGCAAAATTGCTGAGACTGGCCTCAAACTTGTGATCCTTCTGCCTCAGCCTCCCAAGTTGCTGGGATTATAGGTATGTGCCACTATACCCAGCTATCTTGACATTCTAAGGTAGGTCAGAGTAATAATGAAATATATTCATTTTCTCTTCTGGTAATCACAACCAACAAGGTTCACCAGAAGTCACAACTCTACTCTGGTCATTTAAATAAAATATTATTTTGGCAAAGAAGATATAAAATGAGCTATAAAAATTGGTACAACCACCTCAAAAACACAAGCATAAACCTATACAAACATTTTTTAAACATTTATTTTATTTATTTTTATACAAACATTTTTTAAACATTTATTTTATTTATTTATGTATTTTATATGTGGTGCTGAGGATTGAACCCAGTGCCTCACACATTTGAGGCAAGCGCTCTACCACTAAGCCACAACCCCAGCCCCCTATACAAACATTTTATAATCAGTTATTGCCTTTTAAAATAAGATTTATGGTGGGCTGGGATTGTAGCTCAGTGGTAGAGTGCTTGCCTCATATGCATGAGGCACTGGGTTTGATCCTCAGCACCACATAAAAATAAACAAATAAAATAAAGATATCGTGTCCATCTACAACTAAAAAAATATTAAAAAATAAAATACGATTTATGGAATAATTCATATCACCAGTTCCAGTAACAGTAAGATAGAATAATGATCTACTAGTTTCCTGGTGCTTTAGCAAATTATCATACATTTGTTGGCACAAAACAACATATATTTACCTTTTACAGTTTAGGGGTCCTAAGTATCAAACCAGTTTCACTGAAATCAAGGTACCAGCAAGGCTGCACAACCTCTAAAGCTTCTAGGAGAGCTCATGACCCCTTCCCTCCATCTTCAAAGTTAGGGGCATAGCATCTTCTTCCTCTGACTGCACCCTTCTGCTCCATCACATGGCTTTCTTTTCTGTGTGTATTCGAAAACTCCCTTTGTCTTTCTCTCATAAAGGATACATGTAATTGCATTTAGGGCATAATCTAGATAATCTCTTCCTCTAACTTAATTACATCATCTGAAAGTTCTTTCTTTTTTTCTTTTTTTAAAATAACACAACATTGACAGGGTTCAAGTTCAGGACATGGCTATCTTTGGGGGGGGGGGGACGGACATTATTCACTGTACCAAAATTGTCAATGATTAAAAACCTTTAGACAAGACATGGTAGTACATACTTGTAGTCTCAGCCACTGAGGAGGCAGAGGCAGAATGATCACTTGAGCCCAGAAGTTCAAGGCTGAAGCAACATGTTGAAACCCCAAGACCCTGTCTCCACAAAACAAACAAACAAACAAAAAAAGAAACAAAACCTTTCAGGAATAATTCACCTACCATTGTTGGGATTGAAAGCTAAGTCCAAATTTTCAGTGGTATAAGTAGCTGAAGCTACTTGCACAGAAGCAGAAGTAGGGAATACAAGTATATGAGTACACGATGTATCCTGTGGGGTATTTAGCTGAGATGTCTGCATATTTAGAGTGGTGCTTCTTCCAAATACAGAACCAGTTGACACAGAATCTACCAAGAGAGTGAAAGACATTTTTCCTTTTAATAAATGAAGAAACTTTATGTAATCCTTAAAAACTTAAATGCATGATGAATTAAATCTGATATAAACTAAAGATAGCTAACCTGGCATAATAACAAAAGAGCCTTGGGGTTCCATTGCTACTAAGCAAGCACTGAGAATGCTGGGAGAGTCTGCAGCAGATATACCACACATTCTACACATGTCTTTGAGCCTTTTACTTAGAGACTGCAGGTTTCGACGACTCAGCAAACAGCTCCAATCTGTGGGTTATCAACAGTAAAAAAATAACAGTTAAAGCAACAGCACCCTCACTATGCTGTAGAACCAATATTAAAAATGAAATACTTAATAGCATAAAAATTAGCATATTCCACAAACAAGAGTTACAAGTCAAAACTCTTTACTGCCAATGCTGTTAACATCCTTTATACCTCTAACTTTAGTGAACATCACATGTAATTAGCATCTGCTAAACAAAAGATGAGTTGAATAAAAAGCAGAAAGAAAAAAAACCAGGAAGTCAATAAGAATAGTAACTATCTGTATGTAGTTCCTGTTTAAAAACAAAAGTTTTAGTTTACCTTTGCATTTTATTCAGCACATATACCTGGATATGGTCTGAATGCTATATGAATTAACATAAAACAAATTCAAAAAGTAAATGGAAAAGCACAATTTTACCTTTTAATTCTCCATGACCCATCCTTCCCAGACGACCAATGACAACTCTCCATGGTAATGAACTCATTTGTACAAGTCCTAAGCACCACTCCCAAAGTTTCTGCAGACCAAATCTCCTAGCAGAACCTTTTTTCCGACGAGCCCTATTGAGTGAAATACAAAGAATCATAAATATTTCTAAAATCCACATGACATTTTAAGAAAGCTCAAAACTAGTCCCTTAATTTTATTTTATTGACTGATCAGTGCCAGGGCCTTGTTTATATTAAATACACATTTTTAACATTAAGCTATATCCCAGGCTCTGGTTCTCTACTTAATTTTAATGTTTCACACTTTACACAAGTCCTAAGCAAGAATATATATAAAAGTCAAAAAATATCTGTGGTTTTCTAATGAGACAGGGTCTTGTTATGTTGCCTAGGCTGACACTGAACTCCTGGACTCAAGCAATCGCCCTGCCTTCTCCTCTCACTACAGACATTTGCAACCACACCCGGCTAAGTTTATGTTGTTTGTTCTTGGCCACAGATTACCTCAGTTGATCAGAAACACTGCTCTACAACAGTGAACTTCTTTTTAAAAAGGCCAGCAGTTCAAGGTTTGCAGGTCACAAGATTCTGTCAGAATAATTTAGCTCTGCCTGCTGCAGCATGAAAACAGCTATTGACAGCAAATTTTAAAATGGAGGGGCTGAGGATATATAGCTCAGCTAGTAGAGTGCTTGCCCCGCAAGCACAGGGCCCTGGGTTCAATCCCCAGCACCAAAAAAAAAAAAGAGAGAGTGTGTACAGGTTTGAAGCTACAGTAAAGCAACCTCTGCTCTATACCAAAAAGTCAGAGAATACCACCCAAAAAACAAAATTCTCAGACCAAACAATATTGCTATGTTTTCTGTAAACATCTCCTTTATTAGATAAGTATGTAACGTATGTACACTGTGGCTGGGCAATGGTAGCTCTTACTATAGGTGCTTACTATATATACCAAATACTTAAGTACTTACTATATACCAAGCATTCTGCCCAATCAATTTACATGCAATACCTCACTTCACCATAACAATCCTATGAAACAGATACCATTATCCTCCAGATATGAAAGGTAAATATGCTATAACTTAGCTGGATAAAGTAATTTTTCCCCAGGATCTCATGACCAGTAATTAGAAGGGTTGGCATTTGAACCCAGGACACTCTGATATCACCACTGCACCCTCTTAACCATTATTCCATTTCAACTTTTTTTTGTGTGTGTGGTGCTGGGGATTGAATCCAGGGCCTTACACACGTGAGGCAAGCACTCTACCAACTGAGCTATATCCCCAGCCCTCAATTTTTTAAAAAATCTAAATAATAAATTGAAAATACCATTTCATATTGGAAAGAGTAGTAATTTTAACCAGTACCCTCTCTTCCTTCAGAAGTAAGCATTTCCCAAACATCGTTTAAATAGCACTAAGATCCAAAGAAAAAAATAACAATTATATCAAAGAAATAAGGAAAGAGACACTATTCTATGATTTATAGTCACTAAACCTTTATAAACAATAATATAAGAAATTTTTTTTTAAATTTTTTATTTTTTCTAGTTGTAGATGGACACAATGTCTTTATTTTATTGCTTTGTATGTGGTACTGAGGATCGAACCCAGGGCCTCACGCATGCGAGGCAAGCACTCTACCACTGAGCTACAATCCCAGCCCAATATAAGAAAATTTTTGGTGGTAATGGGGCTTGATTCCAGGAGCACTCTACCACTGTGCTACATCCCCAGCCCTTTTTATACTTTTTATTTTGAAACAGGGTCTCACAAAGTTGCTAAGGCTGGCCTCAAATTTGTGATCCTTCTACCTCTGTTTCCCAAGTAGCTGAGAATAGCTGGGATCACAGGCATGTCCCACCCACCACACAGAGGACAAAAAATAATATAAGATTTATGTTTCTATATTCAATTTCCCAGCACCACAAAGATCTGAAAAATCGTCAAATATTTCTACATATAGACAAATTCTAAACTTAAAGAAAATAAAGGTTAGAATATAAATCTTAAAACTGAAAATTACAGTAAGCTCTCTTGAACAATATTCACAAACCTTGAAATATATTACTAGAAATGTTTATTAAGTGGTAACTCAATATGAGGCTCACCTGTTGTGGCCTGTTACATTCTATACAGTAACTGGCCATGATACTTAATTTCTGCCAAGGAAAAATCTAGAAAGGTGGCCACCATTTTTAGAAAACACCCCAACAATTAAATGATAATACTTTCAGTTGACAATTTTGGAAAGATACATAGAGGCTACATCTTTTTTTTTTTTTTTAAATACCTTTATTTTGTTTATTTAGTTGGTTTTTTTTTTTTTTTTTATGTGGTGCTGGGGATCGAACCCAGTGCCTTATGCATGCTAGGCAAGCACTTTACCACTGAGCCACAACCCCAGCCCTAGAGGCTACATCTTAAATGGTACGTGAGATAAGTTAATCATTGTCTCAAGATTTATGACACGGAAGTTAAGATATTAACTTTAATCATTATTGTTTGTATAACAGATTAATCAAAATTATTAAATTAATTATACAATATAAAATTCATTACAAAGTGAAAAGGACCCACTTTCCAAGTCTTCATAATATCTTAATGTATATAATCTTGCAAATGATCCTCAACTCATTAAAAATGAAGCATTGTGATTGTGTGTATACATATGAAATTTTAAATTGGGATGATATAATCATACATTTAGGAAAATATAAGTACCTATTTGGAACATCGATGTTAATGATACAAGTTTCTAAAAGTTCTCCATATAGATCTGTGCAAGATGCAAGAATCCACCTTTGATCATGTGATAAACAGTAACCCACAAAAAGAACATTATATTTCTGTCCAGCTTCTCCAAATGTTTCTCCTAGTTCTGTCTGTTTGTCCTTTACTGGAGCCAGAATAAAAGGAGGTGTATAAAGTCGAATACACTCTGGTCTCTGTAAATCAAAAAATTAAGGTATTGTAGTAAGTTATAATCTCAGAAAAACATGTATTACCTACCCAGTAATTAAAACACAAAGGCAAAACAAAAAATTGCACTTAGCTTTGCATAAACTCATAAAATGTATAGTCTTTCAATAACTTTAGTCATGGAAAATAAAATACTCACATCAGGACTTTTAAGAGCAGTTTCCATAGCTAATCCTGGACCAAAGCCAGTCAATGTTTTTACATTGGTTGATGTTGGAAGTGGTCTCCGACATTGGGTGAAGGCCGAAAAAGCAAGAGATTTTAAATGCTGGGTATAGATTTGTCTATCTTCATGCTTCACAGGTTGTAACAGGTACTGACAAGGAACAATCTAAGAGGTATAGGTAAATATTACAAATGTTAAACTTCCAACAAAGAATAAAACAAACTGTAGAGCCAAAACTCTTAAAAACTCATTAGAAAATTTAAACAGAACAATTTAATGGTTATCTAAAGAATTATGTTTACCTAGGTTTAGCTCTCACCTAGGTTTTTAATAAATGAACACTTTTAGCAATAGGCCTTCGACTAAAGGACCATCAATAAACTAAAAAAATTTCTACACAGGGGCTGGGGCTGTAGCTCAGTGGTAGAGCACTTGCCTAGCATGTGTGAGGCACTGGGTTCGATCCTCAGCACCACATATAAATAAATAAAGGTCTATTGACAACTAAAAAAGTATTTTAAAAAGATAGATTTACTCATTAAAAAAAATTTCTAGACAGCAATTATCTTAATTAATACTACCAGCAATACAATAAACAAGTCCTGCTAAAATGAATGTAAAATTGCTTCAAATAACTTACTCTGGTTAATCTTCTGTTTTTACTTGCAATTTGACTTTTAATTAGAACTCTAGTTTATACAGGCCCATGCTATACACTTTTCTGTTTAGGGTTATGGATTTAAAAATTGGTTTATAAATTAATATGAGAAAACATTTAATGTACCCAGTGTAATATTTTTATTCCTCATTTTTACTATGGTATGACTAAGAAGTTTATCTTTTAGAAACTCTCTTAAGATTTCTATTATAATATTACTCAAAGTAAAATCACTATAAGAGAACCTGGCATTTAGAAAATTTATGTGAATACAGAAAAGTAGCATTTTTAAACTTCTGAAACATCAAAACTGTTTTTTACATGTATAAATTTTCATTTGCAACATTACTCTTACCTGTACAGAAACAGTACTCTTGATATGAGGAGGAAGAGTCTGGACCATTTCCAAAAAGCATCGAAGTAGCCCCAAAGTCCACACATTAGAAGAGTTAGTGCTCTCATCTTTATTTTCATATGTAAAAGGATCAATTATATAAACAACAATTGCAGGTGGATAGGTAATTGCATGTGAATCACCATCTGTGGGGATTCCCACTTTATCCCGATCCATTGTGCTACAAGTTGAGGTAGAAATAAGAAAAAAAGTTATACCATATTTGCTTGGGGTAGCATCAAGGCAGATAATTTTTATTTTATTATTATTATTATTATTATTTGGTACCAGGGGCCCTCAACCACTGAGACACATCTCCAGCCCTGTTTTGTATTTTATTTAGAGAGAGTCTCACTGAGTCACTTAGGGCCTTGATAAATTGCTGAGGCTAGCTGTGAATACTCGTTTCTCCTGCCTCAGCCTCCTGAGCCAATGGGATTACAGGTTTGCGCCACCAATCCCAGGCTCAAGGTAGATTCTTATGTCCCTTTTCTTTTTCTTGTGGGAGGTATCAGAGAACCTCTCTGAAAATTAAGAATATCTCTTTCTCCCCAAAACAATCAACAACATTGCATATATGAGTTCATGGTGTACAAAGTACCTTGCATTACAATAATAAATAAACAAAAGGAATAGACTTCTTAAAATCATAGCATATACAAGAGCTAACTTCCTAAGGGATAACAGAAACCAAAATGGGTCCTTTACTTCATAACCTTACCCAAATCACAAACTTGGCTAGGAAGAGAGCTAGACCAGAAAGAAACCAGATTTCCAGACCTGCTCAATGTTCTAGTGCATTTTTAGACTATATACATTCATTTCATACTTCTTAATTTCAATGGTGAATAAGCTTCATTCTTCAATGGGTGATTTGGTCTTTTCTTTAAACTTCTAATCTGTTTAGATAGTCAAGATGGGTTCATTTTTACCCCTATTTATGAGTATAACTTCGGCACAATAGCATCCTGGGCAGCTGACAAAAATATAACTAAGCTCAGACTAATCTAACCTATACATCAAAAGGAAGCTCATCTAATACCTAAATCATAAAAGGAACAAGATCTGCCATCAGTATTAATATAAACAACTTGGAAGGGACTGTGTAAAGCTTTTAATTCATGTTAGTATATTACTCCCAATTTCTAGATAAGTATACATGCTAAGAAAGGTTAGAATATGCCCCAAAGCACAAAGGTGGTAAATGGCAGAGCCAAAATTCAAAGGTTGGCAGGACTCTTAAAGCCTCTGCAGTGGACAGAGTGGCTCAATAATGACTTCTCAGTTACAGGAGTGATTTGCATAGGCAATCCTACTTGATGCCATGTCACAGGACAGATCCATCATATGTACATTTGGTGTTTTGTTTGTTGTTTGTTTATTTTTTGTGATAGTGGAAAGTGAAGCCAGGAATTCACTCTAACACTGAGCTACATCCTTAACATTTTCATTTTTATTATTTTATTTTCAGACAGGTCTTGCTAAGTTGCCCAGCTACCCTTGAATTTGCAATCCTTTTGCCGCAGCCTCCTGAGCAGCTGGAATTACAAGTATATACCACTACAACCAGCCTCATTTGGTTATTTGGACATTTGCAGTAAAATGGATTTTAAGATCTTAACTCCCATCATGAGATTCTAGGATTTGATATTAAAGGCTTTCTTAAAAAGCCTAATTACAAATTTATAGATAAAACACTCAACATTATAAACACTCAAGCTTTCTTTCTTTCTTTTTTTTTTAAATATTTTTTAGTTATACATGGACGCTGTCTTTATTTTGTTTACTTATTTTTATGTGGTGCTGACATTCGAACCCAGTGCCTCACATGTGTGAGGCAAGCGCTCTGCCACTAAGCCACAACCTCAGCCCAACACTAAAGCTTTCAAGGGTAAGAGCAACAAGCATTCTGTTCATTCATAGTGTCTATTTTAAAAAACAAGGCATCGGTTATCTATCTATCTATCTATCTATCTATCTATCTATCTATCTATCAATCAATCTATCAATCAGTACTTGGGACTGAACCCAAGAGCATTATGCCACAAAGCTACATCCATAGCACTTTATTTTTTATTTTGAGACAGTGTCTAGCAAAGTTGCCAAGGCTGGCCTTGAATTTACAATCCTCCTGCCTCAGCCTCCTGACTTAGCTGGGATTATAGGAATGTTTTACCATGCCCTATTATCTATTTTATGTATTCATTTGGTTCTGGGAATTAATCCCAGGGCCTCACACATACTAAGCATATACTCTATCACTAAGCTACAAAGATAATTTTTTTTAATATTCTTTTTAGTTGTAGATGACACAATACCTCTACTTTTTAAAATTTATTTGTTTTTATGTGGTGCTGAGGATAGAACCCAGTGCCTCTCACATGCTAGGTGAGTGCTCTACTGCTGAGCCACAACCCCAGCCCCAAGACAAATATTTTTAAAGGTACCTTTCAGACACATCAGGATGTGGCTGAGTGGGAAGTGAAGATGACTCTCCAGAAATCCCAGCTGTCTGTAGACCTGATGACTGCTGCCCTCCTAGATGACCACTCTGAACTGTATTTGCCTGTGTGGCCATGGATCCTGTACCACTACTGTTCATACTGCCAAAGGGTGGAAATGAAGGTAGTTTATTTGATGATACTCCACTACTCAAGCTGGAGGATGAAGAAGAAGATGATGTGGTCAAAGTCGAATTAGCTGTGGCAACTGAAGTAGATATGGCAACACCTGAAGTCATCGTCATAGTGCTGCTTGCTGCAGATGCTAAAGTGGCAGATGGAGTATTAGACATTCCAGTATTTGTCACATGAGGTGGAGTAATCAAAGACTGATTTGTAGAGGCAACTAAATTTGGCTGAGAAAGTAGAGAGCTGTCCAGTGGCTGAGAAGCAAGGTAAGGACCTAAAGAATAAAAACAGGACATTAGATTCTTTATTTGTTTTTTAAAACAGAATTCTATTATATTAATAAAAAATCATCTAGCTAATAGTGTAGCATGTACTAGCTGTTTCTATTTTACCCTAGAAACTGCAGGAACACATTTAAAATGGAATAGTAAGGGGTTGGGGTTATGGCACAGTGGTAGCGTGCTCGCCTAGCACGCGTTGAGGCACTGGGTTCGATCCTCAGCACCACGTAAAAAAAAAATAAAATAAAGCTATTGTGTCCACCTACAACTAAAAAACAAATATTAAAAAAAAAATGGAATAGTAAAACTAAACTAGCATTTTAAAAAATTAAATAAATGATAGCAATAAAAGCACAATAAAATTCTTTCCTGACTACAATTAATTAAATGTAAATAAAAAAAGGTATCTTACAAATTGTCAAATCATTTGCAGTGTTCCTAAGTTACAAAGTGAAGAAATGCTGTCTACATTGATAGCCAATTAAAATATAAAATGGGGACTGGGATTGTAGCTCAGCGGTAGAGCGCTTGCCTCGCATGTGTGAGGCCCTGGGTTCGATCCTCAGCACCACATACAAAGCAATAAAATAAAGACATTGTGGGCTGGGGATTTAGTTCAGTTGGTAGAGTGCTTGCCTTGCATGCACAAGGCCATGTGTTCAATCCCCAGCACCAAAATAAAATAAAATAAAATAAAGACATTGTGTCCATCTATAAAAAAAATAAATAAATAAAATAAAATAAAATATAAAATGGAAGGATGTTACCCTGAGGCTTAAATTATAGGAATGTCTGAAGAGATTCAGTGTTGGTAGTGCATCTCCTTGGGTTAAGTCTAAACAAAGTCTATTGATATTCCAAAGTGTTATAGTAAAGTCTCAAGCAAAGAACTATTTCTTGGTGTTGTAGAGGTTAACTAAAAACTGTTTTATCTCTAAACTATGAACCATTAAGAATCTTAACAGAGGCTAGGGATGTAGCTCACAGTAGAGTGTTTGCAAGGCTCTGGGTCTGATCCCCAACACTGTGTTAAGAAAGAAAGAAGGCAAGGAAGGGAAGGAAGGCAAGGAAGGCAAAGAAGGAAGGGAAGGAGGGAGGAAGGAAGAAAGAAAAGAAAGAAACATCAAACTCTACAGAACCAACAAAAATAAAAAAACAGTTTAGAATCCACAACAGCCTCCTGATGGAATCCCTCCATCAGCAAATTTTTCTATAAAGTCTCAGGTATAGTTTTTTGGCTTTGTAGACGACTCTGTCACAATTACTCAGCTCTGATTTTGAAGCACAGAAGTAGAGACAATATGTAAATGAATGAACATGGCTATATCCTAATAAGATTTTATTTAGAAAATCAGCTAGTGGATCAAGCAATTGGCTCTACACAATAAATGTAAATTCAGTACCTAGATCATATCTGCAGACTTGTGCATAAAGCTTGAGTTTAGAAAATGCTTCATTGTTACCATCAGCTGCCTGAGAAAACCATTCTGCTACCAACTTTTCTGATAGTTTCTTTGATGCAGTAGATCCAACTCTCATGATTCCATCCGTCAACAGTCGAGAAATAGGTCTATGTTGACCTAATCGACAGGACTACAAGTATATGTATACAGAAAGCAGAATTATGAGTTAATTATAGTATGTGAGTACACGCTATAAAATAAAGCAGTTATGACATAAACTTAATTATTTGTAATTAACATTTGAAATAAAAATATTAAGGATGAAAGGTCTTTTTTCATTTTTCCTATAAAAAGTCATTAAATTTCTTTCAAAATTAAAAAGAACTATAACGAAAAGACATCTAGATATAATATTGGCACTAGAACCATTTGATTTGATTAATGAAAGCTTGTACACAGTTCAGAAATAAGCAAGCATAAAAATGCAGACTTTAAAAAGAAAAAAGAAGAAAACCAGGTGAAGTGGCACATGCCTGTAAATCCCAACTACCTAGAGGCTGAGGCAGAATAGCTTGAGCCTGGAAGATCAAAAAACAAAAACAAAAATAAAAAAAGGAACCATTTTAGGCTGTCCATGTACCCCAATTCATGTACAGAAAATGTGCCAATTCTCATTCTTTTGGGGGTCACTAATTTTTGTTATAAAAGTCCAATAAAGTATACTTTGCAAGTAGATTAAGCAAATTTGTTTCTACACTTAAAGCCTTTCAAAGTCTTTAATAACAATATGAATTATGCATCTCTAAAAGATAATATAATATGCAAAGCTTCACCAAATCTATTTTACAATGGAGCTTTTTTATGAGATGATTTTTCAGGACTAGGGTTCCAAATAACAATCCTTGAGAAATGTTCATTTATAAAAAGACACCTATAATTAAAGGAAAAATTTATAAGGAACCTAAATCAGCACAGTCTAACAAATTAAGATTGAAAAAGAAATTAAAATATAAAGATTGAATTTCCAAGCATTGACAGACAGTATAATTAAGGCTTCATGTCTCACAACACATTCAATTTACAATCATTGTGCCTAGCGATACATACAGCACGAGAATTATAATGTAAAACAACAGTCAACTTCAAAACTAAAGTAGATTTCGGAGATATTTAGCACAGATTTATTTTACATATTATCAGGAAACTGAAGGCTAATGTCATTACCTGAAGTCCTATAAAATTTTTTTAAATGTAATTATTTTCCCAGCTATCCTTTTTTTTTAAGAAAGATTACCTTAAATGAGATACATATGCCCATAATTCCTACCCCCAATATGGTATTTTCCACTGTGACCCATGACACATCCACCTAACAAAGAGACCAACTTGCTAATATGAGAATGAAATACCTATTATAGATCATTATCATCACTTTGTCCCAATCAGCTGAACTCCCAGTAAATTTTGTCCATAAACATATAAATAATAAGGTAGTTTTATAATGTCATATCTTTTTAAACCACCTACCTCATATATTGCAGTAAGATCTCTAAAAAAGCTTTTGGCTCCATTTAACAAAGCTTCATTCTCTGGACATAGTACAACATAGGCTATATCTCTTTGAGATCCATAGGGTTCCAGCATAAGTCTCTCCCAATAAGGGAGAGCAAATGGAGAAAGCACCAAAAAATCATAATCATAACCCAACAAAAACGTGGGGATTGGCAGTGGTTCCGGAGATTCATCGGTTCCTAAATAGGAAAGAGGTATTTTTAAAAAACACTTAAACATAAGACATGTCTCTTTAATTGTAAATGTCAAAAGTAGATGATGTAATTATTAATAAAACTACATGATTAAAAACAAAAATACTTAAAGCAAGTTGACTGGTACTTTTCCAGTACTAGAAATTTTCTACATGGTCTTCATAAAATATATTTCATTACCTTAATTTAAATGTAGAACATTAATTTAAATGGAAAAACTTAGAAGTATCAGAAAACATGAAAAGGGGTTTTATCTTATTTTTAATAAATTTGGACTGGGTAAAGTATTTTTCTTTTTTGGTGGTACTGGAAATTGAATCCAGTGATGCTATATCCCCAGACTTTTTTTTTTTTTGTACAGGGGAATGAACTCAGGGGTACTTGACCACCGAGCCACATCCCCAGCCCTATTTTGTGTTTTAAGTAGAGACAGGGTCTCACTGAGTTGCTTAGCGCCTCGCCATTGCTGAGGCTGGCTTTGAACTCGCGATTCTCCTGTCTCAGCCTCCCTAAGTGCTGGGATTACAGGCATGCACCACCACGCCCGGCCCCAGACCTTTTTATTTTTTTGAGATTTGATAACATTAGGTTGCCCGGGCTGACCTCCACCTTGTGACCCTCCTGCCTCAGCCTCCTGAATATCTGGAATTACAGGTGTGCACAATCACAGCCAGTTGAGGAAAATATTTCTAATCATAACATAATATCTATTCATTAAAAAACTGATTAAGCTCAAGGCTGGGGATATAACTCAGTCAGCAGAGTGCTTGCCTTGCATTGCCATTGCATGCTGGGTTCAATCCTTAGCACACACACACACACACACACACACACACACACACACTGATTAATCTTTACCATGCATAAGGCTCCAGGCTCAATATCTAGTATTACAAACACACATACACACACAAACTTGACTACATAAATTTAAATTTTTGGCATAAAAACACACCATAAGCAAAGCCAAATAATTAAGAAATTGGAAAACAACATTATAAGGAATACAACAAAATGTTGATTTCCTCATCATTGAAGGGGACCCTACATATCCATGAGAAAATAGCCAATAAGATCTGCTAATTGTATCATTGTTCAGGAGTCAACAACACTGTCTTGTATATTTAAAAATTTGTTAAGTGAACTGGGTGTGGTGGCACACACCTGTAATCCCAGTGGCTCAGGGGGCTGAGACAGGCAGATCACGAGTTCAAAGCCAGCCTCAGCAAAAAACAAGGCACTAAGCAACTCAGTGAGACCTGTCTAAATAAAATACAAAATAGGGGTAGGAATGTGGCTCAGGGGTCAAGTGCCCCCAAGTTCAATCCTCAATACTAAAAAAAAAAAAAAAAAAAATGTTAAAAAGGTAGGTCACAAGGTATATGCTTGTATCACAAAATAAATTCTTTTAAAAATTGGGAATGACCAGCAATTTTATAGAAAAATGCGTAAAAGTCATGAACAAATATCACAAAAACAAAAATCTTTTACACAAAGGTACTCAATCTTTTTAAAAAAATATTTTCACTTGTAGATGGACACAATACCTTTATCTTATTTATTTATTTTTATGTGGTGCTGAGGATCAAACCCAGTGCTTCACATGTGCAATGTGAGGCAAGTGCTCTATCAATGAGCCACAACCCTAGCCCCAAGTTTTGTTTTTGGTTTTTTTTGGTACCAGGGATTGAACTCAGGGGTACTCAACCACTGAGCCATATCCCCAGCCCTATTTTGTGTTTTATGTAGAGACAGGGTCTCACTGAGTTGCTTAGCTCCTCACCATTTTTGAGTCTGGCTTTGAACTCGCAATTCTCCTGTCCCAGTCTCCCAAAGAACTAGGATTACAGGCATGTGCCATTGCACCCAGCTAAGATACTCAATCTTGTAAGAACAAGTAAATTAATAACAGCAAACAATTATAACACTTTTAGAATATGCTACGTACTATTTAAAGAATTTTACATATATTAACTCATTAGATCCTCATAAAAACACGTAAGACATATACTATCATTAAATTCATTTCACAGATGAGAAAATAGGAATTGAGAAGCTAAACAACTTGACTGGTATCACAGAAAAGAGTAGCAACACAGGAATTTGAACCTAGAAAATCTACCATCACAGTCTATATCACTTGATCTCCCAAACTACCATTAAATAAC
Organism: Geosciurus inauris; assembly: GCA_004024805.1. NCBI lineage: Eukaryota > Metazoa > Chordata > Mammalia > Rodentia > Sciuridae > Geosciurus > Geosciurus inauris. The sequence goes on from PVHX01006012.1 coordinate 19,283, forward strand.
CATTTTTTACCCACCTACTCAGCAGTGTACTAGCAAGGGTTTGGGGAAATAGGCAGAGTTCAAATAAATACTGCAGAAAGTAATTTAGCAATATATTTTATTTATAATTTTAAAAAATTTTTAAACATTTTTTGTACTGGGGATTGAACCCATCAGTACTTTACCACTGAACCATACCCCCAGCCTTTTTTTTTTTATGGAGACAGTGTCATAAATTGTCGAGGCTGGCCTTGAACTTGTGATGCTCCTGTCTCACTGAGTGGCTAGAACTACCACAACTGGCTTAGCTATGTATGTTTAAAATTACACACATGGCTGGGCAAGGTGACACACGCCTAAAATCCCAGCAATTTAGCAGGCTGAGGCTAGATCACAAGTTCAAAATCAGCCTCAGCAACTTAGCAAGGCCCTAAGCAATGTAGTGAGATTCTGTGTCAAAATGAAAAAAAAAAAAAAAAAAAAAAAAAAAAAAGGCGGGGGGTGGGGGCTGGGGATGTGGCTCAGTGGTTAAGTACTCCTGGGTTCAATCCCCAGTATTTAAAAAACAAACCATATACATGTTTAAGCCAAGGATGTATGCATCATTGAAGAGGAGTTGTGATAATGATGGAAACCATCTATATGTCCATTTTACACAGGCAAAATACATTACCATAAGTAAAAAATTATGGAGTACTTGCAGCCATAAAACAAAAAAAAAGAAAAAGAAAGATAACACCTACATGTACTGACAGAGATTTAGCTGCAAAATCAGTAAAGGTGCATAAATAAATAAATATATACTACCTTGGTTTTTAAAAGAATGTAGAAGTTAATACTAAAATACATAATACTAAAATATATTACCATTACCCTGCATCTTCTACGGAGTATCAGTTTTTATGACATTTAAATCATTCAGCGACTTTTTTTTTGGTACCGGGGACTGAACTCAGGGGCGCTCAACCACCGAACCACATCTACAGCCCTATTTTGTATTTTATTTAGAGACAGGATCTGAGTTGCTTAGGGCCTCGTCGTTGCTGAGGTTGGATTTGAACTCATGTTCCTCCTGCCTCAGCCTCCCGAGCCATTGAGATCAAAGGTGTGCACCACCATGCCCGGCCTCATTTAGCTACTTGAGCGTGGTGGCACATGCC
>PVHX01006012.1:20521-38859 GCA_004024805.1 Geosciurus inauris
GATACATATATATGGCCTATCGCACCTGGCTCTAATTTTGTTTTAAAATGAAGACCTTCAGTTCTTTTAACACCAAGACCATCCCCACCCCATTACTCAGTTTTGTAAAATGATAGCTTAAGGCAAAAGTAATTTGGGTTTTTAAAAAAATATTAGTTGTATAACCTTTTCTTCACATAAAATCTTACCGAGAAGAAGAATACATAAAAAACAGATACAAGTGAAACTACTCCTAATGAAATGAGGTTAGAGAACCCTGTAAACTGCATGTTGGAAATGTTGAAATAAAGGCTAGAACTAGAATTGGACCACAGTGGCCTTAAGTTGAGTCTCTGCCACAAAAATATTCAAGGAAGACTAATGTGCTTACTCATGTTGGGCCATTAATCAGAGGACTGACATAAAATCAGTCACTGCATTCCACCATAACTTACTTACCATAAGAGCCTCGGCCAGCCATTTTATGAAACTGTTGCCAAGTGAGAGGACCTTGAACCCCCCACGGTCTTACTGTTCTTTTTTTCTGAATAGCATCTTGAAGAACTGGCTGGAGAGAGAGGAGCATTCGAAGTATATCCTGTGAGCACTGCATACTCACATCTATAAGCAGTTTAAAAAAAAAAAAAGTAAGAATTACTATTGACAACACAAATAAAACTTTAAGATAATAACAAGTAACATCCAGAGAAGTTTAGCTATTCACCATCAAGATTAAACAACTGCTTGAACAGAAAACTCTAAAGTTCTATAGAAATGGTTTTTCAGGGCTGGAGGTATAGCTCAGTGGGAGAACACTTGCTTAAAATGTATGAAGCAGCTGGGCACAGTAGCACATGCCTGTAATCCTACCAACTCAGGTGGCTGAGGCAAGAGGATCAGAAGTTCAAGCCAGCCTTAGCAATGTAGCAAGGCCCTAAGCAACTTAACAAGACCCTGTTTCAAAATAAAAAGGGATGGAGGGATGTGGCTCAGAAGTTAAGCACCCCTGGTTTCAATCCCCAGTGTCAAAAAACAAAACAAATAAAATGAATTAAGCATACCAACATGGCATGCACACAAACACACTCAGAAAGAAATGGTTCTTCCAGAAAATTACAGCCAAGAAGAAATGTTTAAAAGTCTCTGTACTTCATCTCCATAAAGTCATTTATTTTATTTTATTTTTTAATTTTTTTTAGTTGTTGATTGACCTTTATTTATTCATTTATTTATATGTGGTGCTGAGGATCGAACCCAGTGCCTCCCACATGCAAGGCAAGTGCTTTACCACTGAGCCACAACCCCAGCCCCTAAAGTCATTTATTAATAAATTTGTAAATGTTCCTTTTTCCAGTTATGGTTGCTTATGGCACTTATATTTTACCAGAAAAAAACTGACACTTACACTGAAATGTTTATAAATTATGTCCCTTAATAACCACCCCTATAATACAATAATCAAATAAGATTGGTTATAATGATTAGGGAATAACAGACTGTTAATAGTTCTGAAATACAGGCCTGGGGACACACAGCTCAGTGACAGAACATTTGCTTGGCAGGCATGAGGCCCTGGGTTCAATCCCCAGCACCAGAAAAACAAAACAATTCTATAATATAGAACTTGTAGAATATAGATAAAATTGCTCACCCTGCTAAAATGGACTGTATTGTCCATACAATATTTTTTAAAACTCAAATTTATAGATCTTGAAATTGTTTTTCTTGCATTTCTGACCAACTACCACAATGGCTATGAAAGGTGCTGCTCATAAAGGTCAAATGGCCAAAAGAAAGACCACTAAATGATATTGACATAGTTAATCTGGCCCCCAGTATGGTCCAGTAATACCATTCAAACCTGTTTAGGCATACCATTACATACCTTAATTATGATCACTGCCTAATTTATGACTGCAGGCTTTAATTTCCTATAACAAACATTACACAGAAACTATTTCATTTCAAATATAACCCTTAATAACAATTATGCTTAAAACAACACATATTTAATCAAGCTGGGCGCGGTGGCTCATGCCTGTAATCCCAGCACTTTGGGAGGCTGAGACAGGAGAATCACGTTCAAAGCCAGCCTTAGCAATGGCGAGGGACTAAGCAACTCAGACCCTGTCACTATATAAAACACAAAATAGGGCTGGGGATGTGGGTCAGTGGTTAAGTACCCCTGAGTTCAATCCCTGGTGCAAAAAAAACCCAGAGAATAGCATTTAATCATTAGAAATGATAACAGAACTATCTGACACAGACTAATGACTAACATACTAGTAATTAAAAATCAGATTTTAAAATTATAAAATATGCTTTACACATTTGGAAGTATGTGTATTCGCATGTGAATATTTACTCTTAAGTCTAGAAAAAGTTATTGTAGGCTCAGTCTATTTATTATAATTATATGGGAATATCTTAATTACATATGCAGTGTTTAACCCCAGGAAAAGTCTGATCTGGGTGGAGATCAGGAATTTGTATTTGATTCTTTTCCTTTTTCTTGGGGAAGTACTGGGGAATAAATTCAGAGGCACTTTACCACTGAGTCACATCCCCAACCCCCACCACTTTTCTTAGGTAGGGTCTCAATAAGTTGCTTAGGGCTAGCCTCACTAAATTGCTGAGACTCGCCTCAAACTTCTGATCCTCCTGCCTCAGTCTCCCAAGCCAATAACATTGCAGGTATGAGTTGGGCGCAGTGGCGCATGCCTGTAATCCCAGGGTCTAGGGAGGCTGAGACAGGAGAATTGCAAATTCAAAGCCAGCTTCAGCAACGGTGAGGTGCTAAGCAACTCAGCGAGACCCTGTCTCTACATAAAACATAAAATAGGGCTGGGGGATGTGGCTCAGTAGTCAAGTACCCCTGAGTTCAATCCTTGGCACCCCCAAAAAAAATAAATTGCAGGTGTGTGCCACTGCGCCCAGCTTCAATTTTGGGGGGGTGGGGTGGTGGTGGTGGTGGTTGGATAATTAGGGATTGAATCCAGGGGTGTTTAACTACAGAGCATCCCCAGCCCTTTTATATATTTTTTTAATTTAGAGACAAAATATTGCTGAGTTGCTTAGGGCCTCACTAAATTGCTGAGGCTGACTTTTAACTCCTCATCTCCAGCCTCAGCCTCCCAAGCCACTGGGATTACAGGCATGCGCCACCATTCCCAGTTCAGCTTGTATTTTGATATTTGAAAATTCAAACATCATCTCAGGCAACTGGACTTCACATGCAAAAAACTGAAATTGAAACCCTCCTGTACACTATATACAAAAAAAATTAATTCAGAAGGGATCACTGATATAGGCCTAAATGATGAAACTATAAAAGTCCAAAGCACGTGGGGTTGATTTGGAGAAGCGTGTGAAAGAGTATCACCAGCAGCAACAACTTCAAAGCTCTGCTGCTAAAAAAGGGGAGTCATTCAGACACCAGTGCTCCCATGTCGGTGCCAGAGATACTCAAAAACACAGACCCGCGATTCCAGAGGTCCAAGTCCGAGCCTGTGCCAGACACCCCTGAGAGCCCATAAAACTCAAGAACGAAGGCTTGATGCCAACGAGTCTGTCCTTTTCCAGGCCCAGGTACGACCATAGCTGCACGCCCCCTTCTGTGGCCAGCAGCAGGTATGGTGTGTGGAACTGCATCCAGAGCTGCCCCATGACCGTCATCTCTGAGGGGAAAGGGGAGCCTGTGCAGCCTGCAAACAACAGGGCTCATCAGGCTCTGGATGGCACGAAGGGATGTTTCCTGGACAGACTGGCCGGAGAAGAGATGGAGGAGGGCAACCTGCTGTGTGACGAAGGGCCTGCCACCTCCCTGCAGCCACGGGCTCCTGGGTGCACTAATGGGGCAGCCAGGACAGAAGACAGGGAATCCCCCAAAGCAATGTGGGGTCACTGGTAGGGAGGACAGTTAGGACCAGATTGGGCCGTTCCTGGGTGATAGGGAGATGAGCCTTGCACCCTCTAGGGAGTTTGAGGGGCCCTTCCCTGACTTGCCTGCTTTCCTACCCATCATCAGTGTTGCGGACCCCAAAGCTGTGGGTCCCTTAGGCTTCACTTTCCACTTGCTGTTGTGGCTTCAAAGCAAGTAGAAGTTTAAACTTCTGAAAGTGCTTCCTGGGGAAGATTTTTTTTCCCAAAAATGCTGGGGGTGTGTGTGCATTTTGAACATTTTTTAACAAATACACACACAGAATACTGTACAGAAATAGAAAGTAAGTCAGAGTTAATAAGTAGAATAATTGAGTCTTTTGGACTAGGTGGTAACTGCTTTAAAAGCATTATGCTTATGGAAATGAGTGAGTTCCCTAAGAAGGGAAAAGTCATTACTTCCAAGGAAGAGGTTGTAGTTGGTTGGTTCTTAATGCAGAACACATGGATATTTACGCTCATGTGTGCTGCTGAGTGGAGGGAGGGCTAAGCCAGGAGCTGGTAAAGGCTTAGCAACTAACTGGTTCAGGTACTTTTCTCTGGTGGGTAAAAAGACTGTTTCTTTTTTGTAAAAATGGCAAACACGTCGAAGTGGCAATGCTGTAACTTGGTGCCCACTGCTGTGCAGCCACATACACACAACTTTTAGAGCCTAGGGTTTAGAAGCGTGGGCAGTTTTTAAGTGAATTCCCTCCTTGAGTAGCAGCTGAGTCCTTCTTGGAGAACTGGAGTGATAGTGGAGACTATAGAAGGAGGGAGAGAGGAGAAGTGAGGGCTGAGGAGGAAGTGTTACACTGATGGAATCTGTTTCCTGCTTATTAAATAAAATTATTTTTCAGAATTAAAGTTGAAAACTTGCACTACCAAAAAATAAAGTCCTAAAAAAAAATAGGAGTAAATTTTCATGTCCTTGACTATGTAAGGTCTTTTGAGGTATGACACCAAAAAGTACAAGCAACAAGAGAAAAACAAATTAGACATTATCAAAACTAAAAACCTGTGCTTCAAAGGATACCATCAAGAAAGTGAAAAGGGCTGGGGTTGTGGCTCAGTGGTAGAGTGCTTGCCTAGCGTGGGTTCAAGTCTCAGCACCACATATAAATAAATGAATAAAATAAAGATCCATCAACAACTAAAAATATTTTTTAAAAAAGTCAAAAGACAATCCCAATTGTAGAAAATATTTGCAAACAATTCATCTGAAAAGAGACTTGCATACAGAATAGATACAGAATTACTTACACTCTACCCTACCTAGTTTTTTAGTTTGTTTTGGTACCAGGGATTAAATTCAGGGGTGTTCAACCACTGAGTCACATCATCGATCCATTTTTTACTTTTTATTTCAACTTTTTATTTGAAGACAAGGTCTGGCTAAGTTGCTTGAGGCTGGCTCTGAACTTGCCAATCCTCCTGTCTAAGCCTCCCTGGAATTATAGGTGTGTACCACCACACCCAACTCACAACCCGTCTTTTTATCCAAAGAAACAAATTATGTCTTTTCTTTCTGCTGTGATGGACTTGTTCCTAGCCAAAGCTCTGTCTACCAACCCTTCTACTTGTGCACTGGATTCTACTACTTCTCACTTATTCAGTGATTTTACTGCTGCAATCATATCTTCTTTCCTCCATTAATATTTCCTCTCTTTGAAGGAAGGTGAGGACAGAGAAAGGATGTTGGCCAAAGGGTACAAAGTTTCAGTTAGACAGGAGGAATAAGTTCATTCATCACTGGGTTCACGGTGTGTATTGAACAGTATGATATGAACACAGTTAATAAGAATGTAGTCTATATTTCAAAATTGGTCAGAGTAGACCAGGGGGAGGGTATCAAGGATTGAACTCAGGGGCACTTGACCACTGAGCCACATCCCCAGCCCTATTTTGTATTTTATTTAGAGAGAGGGTCTCGCTAAGTTGCTTAGCACCCTGCTGTTGCTGAGGCTGGCTTTGAACTCTCTATCCTCCTGTCTCAGCTTCCCAGCCACTGGGATTACAGGTGTGCAGCACCGCACCTGGCAAAAAGTAAATTAAAAAAACTGAAACTCTCTTTATAACCACCATCTAATTTCTCTGCTTATAACATTAAGTCCCTCCAAATTGAAATTCACTTCTCATCTCATTCCCTCCTAAACCTACTCTAATCAGATGGAATGAAACTGCTTGTCAAGGTTATTACCAACCCTGCATTCCATCTCATTCAACGGTCCTGTCAAAGTTGTCACCCTGATATATTAATTCCTCCTTCTTCAAATATTTTTCATACTTCATTTCTAGGACACCATACTCTCTTGGTTTTTCTTCCTTATTCTCAGTTTCTTTACTTGGATCCTTTTCTTCCCTACCTCTAAATATTAGCTTCATCCTTGGCCTGCTCTATCTAGTCACTCGCTGGGTTACTTCCTCCAGCTCTATTCCTTTTTTTGGTGGGGGAGAGGGCACTAAGGATCGAACCCAGGGGCACTCTACCACCACCCAGCTATACTCCTACTCCCTTTTTATTTCCTTGAGACAGGGTCTCACTAAGTCACCAAGGCTGCCTCAAACTTATGATCCCTCTGCCTCAGGCTCCCAAACTGGGATTGCAGGGGTGCCACAAAGCCCAGCTATCTGCACATTTTATTTTATTTTTTTAAGTTTTTTTTTAGTTGTAGATGGACACAATGTCTTTATTTTTTTTATTGCTTTGTATGTGGTGCTGAGGATCAAACCCAGGGCCTCACGCATGCGAGGCAAGCACTCTACCGCTGAGCCACAATCCCAGCCCTATCTGCACATTTTAACACTGCTAACTCAATACAAAAAAAGTTCAGTCTCCAGTCCCAATCCCTTCTCTGAATTTAAAACGCACATTTCCAAATGTATACTTGGGCTGGCCCTTCCCTCCTTTGTAGTAAGTACCACCATTCATCCAGTTGCTCAAACTATCCCTCATGCCTCAATTATTCTTTCACATATCAGCAAATCCTATAGGTTCTACTTCCCAAATATAACTGGAATCTACTTACACCTCTATTCCAATTTTGTCCATGCTGTCATCAGTTTTCACCTTGACTACAGCAACTGCCTTCCAACTAATCTATCTCCTTCTACTTTCACCTTCACCACCTCTAACCCTCAAGCTATTTTCCACACAATAGCTAGTGATCTTCTAAAAAATAAACACAAGTAGGATTTTGTTACTTTCTGTTCAACACTGTTCAAGAACTTCCCATCACATTTAGAATAAACTACAAAGGCACCTGGATCTATTAAACCCAACATGATTTTGATGCCTAGACAACTCTCATGTTTCATCTCATACCAGTATGTCCACTACCTAATGCATTTCATCAATAGTAGCCTCCTTCATGTTCCTCAAACATATCAACAAACACACAAAAAGCGTTCAAAGTCTTTGCACTTAGCATTGCCTGCAATCATCTTCCATCAGTCACCCAGCTCACATTCTCTCATTTTATGTAGAGTTTGACTAAATATTAGCCCTCAATATCTACTCTGACCATACATCTAAAATAGCACATACTTGGTTTTTTTCCCCCTACTTTTTGCCCTGCTTTGTTTTACTTCAAAGTACTTGTCATTAGCTTGTATCATGTGACTACTTAATTTTTTGTGTAATATCTGTCCATTCAACTAAATTATGAGCTCAAAAAGGGCAGGGAGTATGTTTGCTTTGTTTAACAGTGAACCTAGAACGGTACTGGGCACACAGAAGATACTTAATAAATATTTAATGAGGAAGATTGTTGAATAAATAGACAACCAGAAGTTTTCTACTGACTAACGTATGCGAAGCACCTTTTCTATTCCAACATAAGTATATAATTACAGATCAACTAAATAGCTAAGAAATCTCCCTTTAAAAATATCACTCCCTTTTTTACTTTTGTACCAGAGATTGAATTGGGGGCACTCAACCAGTAAGCCATATCTCCAACTGTATTTTATATTTTATTTAGAGATAGGGTCTGAGTTGCTTCGCACCTCGCTTTTTGCTGAGGCTGGCTTTGAACTTGCAATCCTCCTGTCCAGCCTCCTGAGCCGCTGGGGTTACAGGCATGCGCCACCATGCCTGGCCAATAGTTACCCTTTTGTCAACTTTTTCCATTGTTTCTTTTGTTTCAATTTCATTGATTTCCACCCTGATTTTAATTATTTCCTGTCTTCTACTACTTTTTGTGTTGATTTGTTCTTTTTCTAGGGCTTTGAGATGTAATGTCAGATCATTTATTTGTTGACTTTTTATTATTTTATGAATGAGCTCAATGCAATGAACTTCCCTCTTAACACAGCCTTGATAGTGTCCCAAAGATTTTGATATGTTGTATCAAAAAATGTCATCCTTAAAAGAGTTTAAAGTTGCCAAGCACAGTGGCAAATGCCTGTTAATTCCAGCAGCTTGGGAGGCTGAGACAGGGGGATTCAGAGTTCAAAGCCAGGCTCAGCAACAATGAGGTGCTATGCAGCTCAGTGAGACCTCATCTCTATATAAAATATATATAAAATACAAAATAGAGCTGGGGATGTGGCTCAGTGGTCAGTGACCCTGAGTTCAATCCCCGGGTACCAACCCATCCCCCAAAATGAGTTTAAAGTCCAAGTTTAAGAGTCTCTATTAGCTGCATGACAAATTATCTTCAATGCTTTTTCCTAAGAAAAAAAAGGCATACAACTAAACAAAAACAACCAAAAAATGTTCTGTTAGTATACATACCATTTCGTTTGGACCAGGGGTGTAAGCATGAACTTTTCACAAGTGCTTCATCAACTTTTCCTCCTGACATATTATCCATAAATTGACGCCCATGTTCCAATGCAAGGTAGCAGTCATTGCAACAGTCCCGTTCTTCAACACGCACCCAGTTGCTAATTACACCAATTTTAGGAAAAGGATCTTGGTCTGCCGCTCCGAAGGGTGAAAATAAATTAGTGCACTGATCTTGTAGCAATAATATCAACTCATCAGGAAACTTTTCAGATTCCTTTAGACCTCCATTAATATGTTCAGTGGAGGTAGCCCTGAGAGCTTCAAAACGTTTTTCTGCTTCTTTGCCACAGTCTGTGTTGCGTCCTATGATATCTAATTCATCTTCAAGAAATAATCCTGAATTGTTTCCAAATTTTCTGTTCATGACAGCACTGAAGCCGCAGGTACACCTATATTGTGCTTCCTGCGTTGGATCTGGAATGTAAACTCCAACATCGGCACCCTTGATATTCATGTTGCAGACACATATACAGCAACTATCAAAGTTACAGTCTTTAAACAAATTCATAACTGATTCTGAAAGGATGAGGTTTACATAAAGACTGTGTGCTTCAGGGATGGAAGGGACAGTTGCAGGTTCAACAGAATTAAGGGGTCTGCATGTGGATGGGGTGGAAGCTGGTGAATACAAGTCTGAATTTTCATATTTGACTGAACCTTGAGCACTAGCAGGTCCACCAGCTCCACGAGGAGTCCTTGGAGTCCTTGGAGTCCTTGGAGTTGGAAACCTAGGAGTGGATGGAGAAGGAAGAATTCCTGCTCCACTATTACTAGGAGGTGCACTGCTAGGAGGCATCCCAAAAGAAGTATGGGTTTGAGGTGTATAAGCAGGGCCATATTCTTGATCCATATTACTTCCATCACTACTGTCACCGGAATAACAGAGAAAATCAAATAAATACATAAAGCAATAGAGATATGAAATACAAATAAAAATGTCCCAGATGTCTTCAAGTAACACTGAAAACTGTGAAAGACCAACCAATGCAAAAATTTCAAGTACAATTAGGTCTTATTTCTAATTAATGTGTCCACTGGTGACTGTTGTGGACTAAAGACCAATGAACTAATTTCACAATTACAAATAAAATCCATATAACTTATTCATACCTAACATTCACATTTACTATCTAGAAATTTCTTATACTATAAATATTTCATTAAGATGAAATTAATATCTTAATGATATTAAGATATTATTATTATTATCATCTTAATGATAATATTAAGATGCCCAAGTATTAATTCTTGATTTTAAAGCTTTTTTTTTTTTTAAATATTTTTTTAGTTGTAGATGGACACAATGTCTTTATTTTATTGCTTTGTACGTGGTGCTGAGGATCGAACCCAGGGCCTCACGCATGCAAGGCAAGCGCTCTACCGCTGAGCTACAATCCCAGCCCCTAATTCTTTTTTTTTTTTTTTTTTGTACTGGGGATTGAACTCAGGGGTATTTGACCACTGAGCCACATCCCCAGCCCTATTTTGTGTTTTATGTAGAGACAGGGTCTCACTGAGTTGCTTAGCACCTCAGCATTACTGAGGCTGGCCTTGAACTCGCGATTCTCCTGTCTCAGCCTCCCTAAGTGCTGGGATTACAGGCTTGAGCCACCACGCCCGGCTCCCTAATTCTTGATTTTAGAGATGTTCATGTATAAAAGGAACATAATGATTTTATGATGTTACCAATTACAACACACTCCAAATTCAAAGACGCTGACGTAGAAAATGTGGGAAATATGGCAAATGCAAAAATGGGAATCATTTAGAATTATAGACCAAAAGAAAAGATGTTTTGAAGTCAAAGTATAATGGTCTTATGTTTTCTATTGATTTATCCTTATTTATTACCATTATAATCAACCAGAAAACAATTTTATTTTTAAACCAATACTGCTTTAACAACATACCAGATACTTCCACACACAAAAAATTAAACCTGTAAGCATTCATATAACACGATAAGAACATAAGTCATACCCTTCTTTAATGAATGGCATTGCAGGCCCTGAAGAAAGCAGTTCCAATTTTCCAACAGTCCAGCTCTGACGGTAAATACATTCTTCCGGCAATTTGATAGGGGGTAGACATTGGCTTGGTAGAGTTTTTAGAGGTGCAAACATGGAACATCCCACTAGAACTTGACAATTTTCAGGCTTATATACGTAAGAAAAATCCTAAAATATAAACACCATGAATTTTCAATATCTGATCTTCCAAGAACCAAAACACAAAACAAACCCCACCCCCCAAAAAAACTCCACTCTTTCCTGTTTTTCTATTCTTTAAATAGAAGAAAATGTAAATATTAGTGATTCTATTCTCAAATGCATTCTTAATAGTGTCACCACATATCACTCCTCAAATCTGTTGGCTATAAAAGTAGAATCACTATGAAAGTATGTTTGAATACAGTAACAAACTAATTCTATAAGAAAATACAGGAAGTGAATTATTTTTTCTAGAGAAGTAAAATACTTACTTTAATTTCAGAAGGTTTTGGGCTACAGAATCCCTCATCAACCTCAATTTTGAACTGTGCTCCTATACTAGAACTATTTCCTTCTAGGACAGTTCCTCCAGGTGTTGTATCCATACTACCATATTCTTTATTATTCATATTCATTGGGGAAAATCCCATAATATGCTGTTCCAAAGATGGTGGTGTAGGATACATCTTATGAAGATCTGCAGTGCCTATATTTAATAAAACACACATTTTAACTTAAGACTAAAAAGAGGTAAATCTATGTATAAAATAAAGGAAACAGAAAACTTTATTGAGATCAGAAGTATCTAAAGCACAGATTTGGGAAGCTTACTTATGCAAGATAACGGATCCAGATTTCCTGTCTTTGATTCTTTGCAGCTGGCTTTATCATCTGATCCATTCGCTGACTTTTTAGATCCAGGCTATTAAGAAAAGCACATATTTATCTGAAACCCAATGTGATTTCAAAGTAGTAAATATTCAGATTCAACTTAAAAATAAAGCCCATTCATCAAAAGTAGTGTTTTGAATCCATAACAGAGCCAAATACATACTAGATATAGTTTAAGGACACAATAGTTATTTGATAAGCCTTCCAATTAACAGAGTCTCATTAAATTGCCAAGGCTGGCCTTGAATTTGTGATCCTCCTGCCTCAGTCTCCCAAGTCTCTGGGATTATAGGCATGTGCCACCATGTCTAGTCAGAAAATAAGTTTTAATATGCTCAACAAAGCTATAGCACTGTCAGTATGCCACTAATATTTGTAGAGTTGACATGTGTTCCATGTCTCCTGTTAGACATTTTGTGATACACAGGTAGACTAAGCTCTGAGTATGATATTTTATGTCAGAGGAGTGACAGCTAATACATGAATGGTAGCAGAGAAAGCAAAAAAGTGTACCAAGGTATTCCAGGATATATTCATCTGCTGAACAGTGTCCCAACACATACTACATTATGAGATACAGATTAAGAGTTTACATATAGCTATATTTGCCTTTTATACATAAAAGCATAGCTATAAATAAACTTATATTACACACATACACATAGACAGGATTAAAAGCATATATTATAATTAACATGTTATATAACAAAAGAAAAACCAAATGTGCCATAGTTTCCAAGATACTTTTATGCAAATGAAAAAGGAATTCCCTTTTCTAAATGCAACACCCAATTCATTGATTTCCCAGAGGTTTGACATTCTAGAGAACCTAATTTTAGGCTTTAATTTCTTTAACTTCACCTTTCTCTGCACGTAGGTGTTAGAAAGATTTAAATATTAATTTTGTCTTCCTCTCATTGTTATGGTTTGCACCTGTTTTATAACAATAGATGTGGTGCCAAAAAAATTCAAAAGTAATCTTCCTTAATAAATTGATAAGGCATGAACTTTTATTGCTAATTATTTATATATTCGCTACATAAGTCAATTTCAAAGTTATTTTTTAAACTAGAGATCAGGACTACAGGAAAAAAACACATGGCAGAACATTAGTTTCTCTCTATGTTCTTCAAACATCTTAACAAAAGGGTAAAAAGTCTCCTCAAAGTTTATAAAAGACTATGTCAAGATGATTCAAATATGAGAAATGAAAGAAACCAATTAATGATATTTTATTATAAAATATGTCCTACTGTTCAGACCTGAAACATAGTATTGAAGCAACAAATCATTTCCAAAAACAAAGAACTTATATAAAACCAAAGAAAACAAGTTTAATTCTAATCAGTTAATAGGATACTCACTGTCAGCTCATCTTCATCAGAATTGAAGAGATTATCAAGGTCAGTGTAAGAGACGGCTAGATCTGAGTCATAAATCAAACTGGTTGATGGAGGACGGGCATGACTAGTAGGGCGTGGAGCATCTACATGTGTCCATCAGAAAAATAAAAAATTCAACTACAATTAAATATTATTCCATTTATTTACACTAGATATTAAATTTTTAATAAGATTATACAACAAGGAGTTCTAAGTTCTTGCATAAAATCTAAAAAATTTTCTTCATAAAATTGTAAATGAACGGCAGTACCTTCCCCAAGAAGCACTAAAGGCTGTGTAATCTATATAAGTATATTACATGAATAATAAAAATATAAAACCCTATAGGACAACATAATTAAGCATAGTTTTTTTCATTTTGAAATGAGTAAATTTTATTCTATGTAAATTTATTTCAATAGAGATGCTGTTAAAAAGGGCAGCTGTTCACTGGATATGAAGTTAGTTATGCTGGGCATGGTACAAATGCAGTAATCTCCACGGTAAGGCAGGAAGATGACAAGTTCACAGCCAGCCTAGGTAACTTAGCTACAACCTGTCTCAGAATGAAAATAAAAACAGCTGGGGACAGAGATCAGTGGCAGAGTGCTTACATGATATGTGCAAGGCTCAGGGTTAAATCTCCAGCATGGAATGGAGGAATGAAGTTAGTTAGTTATTCAAGATTAATGTTTCACCAACTAGTTTATAACTAAATAAGAGAGCTCCCTTTAGAACCAATTCTTCAAAAAGCAAAAAAAGATTAATAAGTTCTAGATATCTGTTGTATAACACAATACTTATAGATAACAATTCAGCACGAGATTCATATTTTTGTTAGGAGGACAGATCACATGTTGTGTTCTTTTACTGTGTTTGTGAGTAATTACTAGATGCCAAAAAGGGTGTAGGAGGGGAGCTAGAGGGAGGACAGATAAAAGGTACCAAAACAGAGTTAAACAGAAGGAAAAACCTAGTGTATGCATGAGTATGTATGTGTGTATGTGTATATATGTTTTTGGTACTTGGTACTGAACTCAGGGGTACTCGACCATTGAGCCACATTCCCAGCCCTATTTTGTGTTTTATGTAGAGACAGGGTCTCACTGAGTTGCTTAGCGCCTCGCCGTTGCTGAGGCTGGCTTTGAACTCGCAATTCTCCTGTCTCAGCTTCCCAAAGTGCTGGGATTACAGTCATGTGTCACCGCGCCTGCCCCTAATACATATTTTATGAAGAACTAGGAAAGAGAAGCCTGAAGGTTCCAAACACAATGAAATAAGAAAATGAAAACATTAATTGGGCTGGGTTTGTGGCTCAGTGGTACTGCATTTGCCTACACATGTGAGGCACTAGGTTCGATTCTCAGCACCACATAATAAATAAATGAATAAATAAAGATATTGTGTCCATCTACAACTATTAAAAAAAAAGAAAAACACTAATAACCCTGATGTGTTAAAATACACTGTATTCCTCAGATATGTACAATTATTAAATAGTAATTTTAAAAAGAGCACACACATTTTATTTTTCCATCTTCCTATAAAGGAAGCATATAGTAAAATAATTATGAGTTCTAGTTCTTATGTCAGACAGACTATTAAATCAAATCCCAGCTCTTCCACCAACAATATGTCCCTTGGTATACTGATAATCTCTCTGTGCTTTTCATGTAGCGCAGAATTTAATGTGAAAGAATAAGAGTACGTTGCTTTGCCCAGGGATAGGCACTTAAAGTACTCAATAAATACTACCTCTTAGGTAAGCTTTCAGTGCTCCCCAGTTTGGGGGGGAGCATATGATTAAGTATATAAAAATCAATAAAAATTAAATTCCCCTTATGTTCCCACATAAGAAAAACAAAACAATTTATAGTAATGATATATAACCTTCCAAATCATCTGTATGTCAACTAACTTAAGATAGCCCTCAATTTCAGAAAGATAAGTTGCTTTCCCAGTGCCTGTGTGTGTCAGCTGTAAATATTCACCACAGCAATAGCTCTAAAATTTCAGACTATGTAAAAATTATCTAGGGTACTTATTAAAAACCAAGATTACAGCCGGGTGCGGTGGCTCAAGCCTGTAATCCCAGCACTCAGGGAGGCTGAGACAGGAGAATCGTGAGTTCAAAGCCAGCCTCAGCAATGGCGAGGCGCTAAGCAACTCAGTGAGACCCTGTCTCTACATAAAACACAAAATAGGGCTGGGGATGTGGCTCAGTGGTCGAGTGCCCCTGAGTTCAATCCCCAGTACCAAAAAAAAAGCACCAAGATTACAAAGCTCCACCTGACATACTCTACAATCTGGTACACAGTTCACATTTTGAGAAAGATAAAACACAGGCACAAGGGGATTCACAAGTTCTGTATCCTAGACAACATTTTGGAGGTGGAGGGAGCCAAAGAACCCAAATTATTTTTATATACGTTTGTATGTATTGTGAAATGGCTACATTGTTATTTAACATATGCATTACCTCACTTCTTTTTGGGGGGACATTTAAAATCTACTCTCAGTAATTTTCCTTCTCTTTTTTTGTGGTGCTGGGGATTAAACACAAGGCCTTGGGCATGTGAGGCAAGCACTCTACCAACTGAGCTATAGCCCCACTCAGCAATTTTCAAATAAACAATAAGACTGTCCCCAACTTTTAATGGTTCAGCTATGATTTTTCAGCTTTATGTTGGTGCAAAAGCCATTTGCATTCAGTAGGAATCATACTTCAAACTCTGAATTCAATCTTTTCCTGGAGTAGCAATATGTGGCATGATAACTCTTACAGTACTGAGATGAGGCAACATTTCCCAGTCAGCCACATGATCACGAGGGTAAACAACTGATTTTCTATGGGTACTGTTGCCAGTGTTTATTGCATATAGGTATTAAAAAATTATAGGAGATATTCAACACTTTGTGTTTTTTGGGTATCAAGGATTGAACTCAGGGGTACTCGCCCACTGAGCCACATCCTCAGCCTCATTTTGTATTTTTTTTAGAGACAGGGTCTCACTGAGTTGCTTAGCGCCTCGCCATTGCTGAGGCTACCTTTGAACTCGCAATTCTCCTGTCTCAGCTTCCCAAAGTGCTGGGATTACAGGCATGCATCACTGCACTCAGCAAATTTTTGTAGTGCTAGGGATTGAACCCCGGGCCTTGTGCATGCTAGGAAAGCACTCTACCAACTGAGCTATATCCGCAGGCCCCCGGAGATATTCAACACTTTACAACAAGTTTTGTGTTAGATGATTTTCCTCAACTGTAAGTTAACTTAAGTATTCTGAGCACATTTAAGGTAGGCTACGCTGTTATGATGTTTGGTAGGTTAGTTTGGTTAGTACCAAATATAGTTTTGACTTAAAACATTTCAACTTATGATGATTTTACTTTATAATGCTCACCATCATAATACAAGAAACATATGTATGTTAACTGGAGATGCCATGATATACAACAGATCTCTTGTAGTTATTGCTCCAAACTGAAATGTTATACCCCTTGGGCAACCCCTATCCCCCAGGCTCTGTTAACAACCATTTAACTCTGACTTCTTTTTGTGGCCTTAGAGATTGAACCTTAGAGATTAACTCTAACTTCTCTGAGTTGTACTTTAGATTCCACCTAGAAGTGAGATCATGCAGTATTTATCTTTCTGTGCCTGGCATACTTCATCTAATATAATGTCCTCCAGTTTCATCCATATTGTCACAAATGACACAATTTTCCTTTTTTAAGAATGAACAGTACTCCATTAGTGTACATAGGTCACATTTTCTTCATGCATAGATCTGTTGATGGACACTAAGGGTGTTTCCATATCTTGGCTATTGCGAGTAATGCCACAATGAATGTAAGTATGCAGATACCAGTATCAACATGCTGGCTTCCTATCCTCTGAATATATGCCCAGTAGTAGGACTGCTCTATCGTTAGGCAATTCTATGAAGAAAAATCCATACTGGGTACTTATTAAATACCACTGACAGCTCTAAAAATTTATATTCCCACAAATGGTGTACAAGGGGTCCCTTTACTCCACATCCTTGACAATAATTGCTATCTTATGTCTTTTTTGATAACCCCCATTCTAAAACAGGTGTGAGGTGATATCTCATTATAGTTTTAATTTGCATTTCCCTGGTGATTAATGAAGTGGAATATTTTTCATAGATCTGTTGGTCTTTTGTATGAATTCATTTGAGAAATGTCTCACCAGGTCCTTTGCCCATTTTTAAATCAAGACATTTTCTTTTTCTTTTTTTAAAATATTTTTTAGTTATAGATGGACACAATATCTTTGTTTTGTTTATTTATTGTTTTTATGTGGTGCTGAGGATCAAACCCAGTGCCTCACATGTGCGAGGCAAGCATTCTGCCACTGAGCCACAACCCCAGCCCCCCAAGACATTTTCTTGCTATGGATTTGAGTTCCTTTATATATTGGATATTAACCCTTTATCAGATATATGATTTGCAAATATAGTCTTCCCTCAGAATTGTCTCTTCAGACTGCTGTCAGAATCACTGTACAGAAGCTTTTTCATCTGATGTAATCTCATTTGCCTATTTTTGCTTTTGTTTGCCTGTACTTTTGAGATCCTGATCCAAAAAAATCTTTGCCAAAACTAATCTCATGGAGTTTTCCCCCTCATGTTTTTTTCCTAGTAGTTTTATAGTATCAGGCCTTAGGTTTAAGCCCTTAACCCATTTTGAGTTGGTTTTTATATATAAGATTCTAATTTTATTCTTCTGCACGAGAATATTCAGTTTTCCCAGTACTTATCAAAGAGACTTGTCTTTCCCCATTATATATTTGTGGCATCTATGAATCAGTTGAACATAAATGGATTTATTTCCAAACTTGTTATTCTCTTCCACTGATCTAGGTACCTTTTCAATGCCAGTCACATGGTGTTTTAATTACTATAGCTTTGTAGTTGATTTTCAAATCAGGTAGTGCGATACCACTGGCTTTGATGTTTTTGCTTAAGATTGCCTTGCCTATTCAGGTTATGTTGTGATTCCATTCAAATTTGAGGGTTGGGGGCTGGGGTCGTGGCTCGTGGTAGAGCACTCGCCTAGCCTCTGTGAGTCACTGGGTTCGATTCTTAGCACCACATATAAATAAAATAAAGGTCTATCAACAACTTTTAAAAAAACTTTTAAAAAAATTTGAGGGTTGTTTTTTCTATTTCTTTGAAAATCATCACTGAAATTTTGACAGGGATGGCACTGTATCTGTAGATAGCAAAGAATCTAAACTGTTAACTCAACAAGCTACTTAGAACCATCAACCACTAAATTTACTTCATAAAACCACCATCTGTTCCTTGCTCACATAGACTTTTTTTCTTATTCTTGTTTCTTGTAATACACAAACTGATT